>JANHGB010023710.1:0-60836 GCA_026283785.1 Coracopsis vasa
TAAGCACCTCCCTTCACATACACTTCTGCTGTGCTTGAAGCAGCTAACCATGTTGTGCGGAAAAATATTTTTGCTTTTTCATAAAATTCAATGTGTTCAAACTTTTTCAGCAGACTGATTTTTGTACTAGCACCATGTAAGTGGATCACTGAGAAAAGTGGTAACTTTTAACAACTGGTAAGGCAGAAGAGATTCTTAGATAGGCATAGGGAAGAAGTTAGTTCTGACTCTGTGTACTTAAAATGTACACAGGACTGGGCTCTTGAATGCTAAGAGCACATGCTAAGCATGCTCACTAGCACAGAAGTGTGTTCACACTCACAGAACTGCAACTGCAAACATCACACCTCTAAGCAGATTAACAAGTAAAGAAATTATACAGCAATATTTCTATATAATGTATATGGATGATGGAAGACAGTAATTCAGAATAACATAGAAATCATAGGCACCTAGGGTTACCTGCCAATAATACGTGTCTGATTAAAGAACTTAAATTTAAAAATTCTCTTCTTAAAAAAGGTAAAAAGGAAAAGAAACAAAGACACAAAATATTTCTGCGGAAAATATTAAGCTGTCATAACAATGTGAAATCTGTTAATTGAGAAAATCCCAGAAGTTCCAGCTAAGTTTATAAATCTGTCTTTTTTAATGCTCAAAAATGTCAAAAGAAAAATACTATTACAGGATCCCTCTTGCCTGCAAAGAGTGATGATGAGTTCAAAGCAGCTCCTCATTAAAATGCTGCAAGGAAACAAAATCCATGGGAGACAAAGACACCTAAAAGAACCTTGAGTCCTTCTGTGTTCTCGTTCCAGGAACCACCAATGCCGAACAGTAGAAATCAGTAAAACTTGAATGAGTAGTAGAAGAGTTTGAGAGAGACTGTACCTTTAGGCCTTGCTGGTCAAGGACTAATTCTGTGTGCCACTGAATACATAAACACTACTTGGTTTGAAAGGAAGAACTGGTCATCTCATGGGAAGAAGTGGCAATAACGCAATCATTTCTCACTCTTGAAAAAGGAGCTGTATCCCGAACACTCAGATGAAAAAAAAAAAAAAAAAAAAAAGGAAAAGTGCAATGTGTAGATTTCATTCAGCTTTGAAACCTGCCAAATCTGCCATTTGAGTGATGTGATTGCAACACTACACTAAACAAAGCTTATTTCACAAATACTAGAGTCCATCTGCAAAAAAGATTAAAAGAAAAAGCCTAATTAAGGTGTACAATTATTTCCAAAAATAAATAGCAAAGATGGAAGGGATTATTTAGTGTGTCTATGATGTACCATGAGAGCCGTAAACGACTAATCAAACAAAAGCCTAGGTACGGTCTGAGGTAAAATTTCCAAACCGTGACATCTATACGACTTCATCAAACTCCCAAGTGAAGTGAAAGAAGCTCCAGCAAATTCAAAATCTAAAAACTGGCTGGGCAGCTGGGCAGTACAATAGAAAAAAAAGTACTGGGGGAACAAGTCTGCAACAGTCATTGAAGGATGGATAACTGGGTCTTTTTTCGTGTATAAATTCAGTGAATATATAAGTTTAATTTACTAAGGAAATTCACTAATTTCAAACTGTGGATATTATCTTCACAAGGAATCAGTTAAAACTGCATTATAACCAAGTAAACAGCTTTTCCTAGCCTGTACTCTGAAGGATGTTTTAAGAAAAGGGAACCCAGAAGATGGCGTATTTAAATCTTCCCAAATATATTCATCAGAACAAAATTAAAAATCATGGGTTACAAATTGCAATGCTCAGAAGTAATCAATGTAAAAATAGTGTCATCTTGCTTCTTACATCCGCTTTGTGTGTCTACCTCCTCATTCTTCTAACAAAAGCTATTTAACCACTGAGTAAAGACGTAACAGTAGACAGACATTAGAACTTACTCCGTATCAACATACCCTCAGAAAATTGTTATATGAGTTGTGACAGCAAAAGCCCTCATCATTGATGACAATGCATGAACCAAAAGGCATATGTGTTCTTTAGCACATATATCATCTGAGGCATTCTTGTCTAAAATTAACTTTTTCAAACTGGATACAGAAGCAACATACAGACATAACAAAATTTGAATTCCAAGTTGATAAGAGTCACTGTCAGACATTATTCTTAAAAGAATGGAAAACTTCAACTGAAACAGAAAGCAGTGATTAAGTAGGTCAGGGCAGTGGAACAACTTCTGGAAATCCCAAGGGTAGCAAAATAATTATATATTTGTCTTCCTTTTTGATAGCAAAAGACCTGAATTAGTTAGGAATTTGTTTCCTTTTCAGAAACAACTGGAGCAATTAGCATCTTAGCTGCTACAGTGCTGACTGTCATCAGAAAAGATACCTTTAGAAAACACAGAAGAATAAAGAAAGCAAGCTGTAAAAATTTTAATGGAACTTAAATACTGCACTGAAGTAAGGATATATGAAAAACACTCTTCTGACAAATAATTTGTAGGATTTAGACATAGTAGCTCCGGAAATTACTATGAGAAATATAAAAAATTCTATTTTTTTTAGAGATAATAAGGAAGAAAAAGAGTCTGACAAGAGGAAATAAAACTAAGATACAATTAGGCTGATAACAGGAAATTTAGTTACCCTGGAAAGGGAAACTCTATATGCTGGAAAGACTCGTAACTCTTCATGAATATTCCAGAAGCTAATTTTTTGTTGAAAAGTGCACAGGATAAACTAAACGATATCTTAACAATAACAAAATCAACCAAACAAAACCATTTTAAAAAATGACAAAATTATGTTGTATTTCACCGTTTCTGGGATTTGACAGACATGATGTCATTCCCAGGGGTTAGTATGCAATTTTTTTCATGTTTCTTTAACCAAATTGACTCATTTATAAGACAAAACCCACAATGTATTCTTCCGACTTAACATAATTATATTTATGTAAACTGATCAAAATATGTTGAACATAATTTGACCACTGCAGAAGGAAAACTGATTTCCCTGGATATTTTACAGTGAAGCTGTTTGAGACAGCACTTTATCAAACAGTATCAGTTCTCCAGTAGGTGTAATTTTCAACCAAGAAAAAGCATTGTATTTATTTCCTCCAGTTTCTGATTCTGTTCTGCACTGAAAGTTTATATAACCTGAATATAATTTGAAAAGTAGCCTTTTTTTTTTTTTTTGAGGTAATACTGATTAAAAAAACCCCAAACAACTATATTAAATGTAACTAAAATGATACACAGAAAAATGACTTATGGTCCTTGGGATAAGAGGTGAGTTCTAGCAGCGTCTTGCAGCCCTGCAGTGCTGGAGTTAATATTCCTCTTCCCTTCCAGCATTTGAAGTCACTTCTCAAACAACAGCCTAGGGAAGCAGCAAAGTAACACTGGGAGAAAGAGAATTGCTACTGAGATCTGTTCTTGTTACCAGACCCTTCAACAGTGTGAAGCTGGTAGGAAGTGAGAGACTGCCAGCCTTCTGTTTAAAAAGTTCACAAAGTTGTGAAAAAAATATCTTTGGAGAAGCAAGGGAGGGTTGGAAAGGATGAGGAGAGGACAGAGAGCCTAGAAGATGGTAAGGAAGTAAAGGCAGACATTTCTGTCCTCCAGTTTCTCCGAGCAGAAAAAAAGTCTACTGGATTTATAGAGGTTAATGTGAAAACTGGGAGAAGGTTCCTATTTGCTCTTACTTGGAACATTACCTGCTGCATGGGCAGCAATCCTGCACAGGGGTAAGCTGGTCTTGGGACCATTGGAGCAGGGTGCTCTCCCACAGTGTCTCACTCTGATTCCACAGGCGAAACAGCCTACTTACTGACTAAAGGGATGCTGCCCTGCCTGAATGGTTAGGCATAATTTTGCCTATTTAGGGTATCTCTGAAGATAGCAGAAGTAGTAATATTATATCTGGAGAGATTAAAAGCTAAAGTTGAAAGAATATTACACACAATTATTCTAAGTGTAGGAAGAATTTATTCTGAAATTATGATAGTGTTCATTATGACAGAATATTCTCTCTGGTTCCTAGTTGGTACTGGATTTAAAAGTGTAATTAAATCCACAAACACACATAATAAGCTAGAGGCTGTGGCAGAGCTAGGAAAAGAGAGGGCAAGTGAGTTGAATTAAAAGAGGCAAGAAATCCTTCTTCTTACTCTAAGCTGTGAGAATAACTTATCCCCTTATTATGGTCCTTATAGATGCAGTCAAGTCCTGCTCTTGATCTGTGAGACAGTGACAAAAGGATTTTGTAAAATGGCAATTGACCATTTTCCTGGTAAACAGTAGGAAGCAGTAACTAAGACACACTGCAGTTTGGTAATACTGTACTCATGCAATGACTTTTTTACATTAGGTGTAACCTTGTGTTTCAAATTAAGAGATCTGTAACATTTCTTATTTACCCCTTTGATCCACTGTGTTTACTGAACATCTCTACAATAAAACCTTAATCTTTCTGAAACTCAGCAACAGAGTGGGCTTTTTTCCCCTGTTATTACCTACCTTCCATCGATGCTGAGAGCTACTGTACGTAATATTAGTGATACGGTTTAGTACTTAATTGCTGTCAAATTTAACACTGAATATAGTAGTACTGAACAGTCATAAATCTATCTAATGAAGTGATGGAAACAAAAACTTAATACGATTCAGCTTTGCTTTATTATGTTTTTTTTTGTAAGGAGGGAAAAGTTTTGAGCAGTTCTATGGAAAAAACTGGATGCTACTGAGATCAGATTTTTGGCTGTTATGTTGAACTGAATCAGATCATGAAGGAGCCAAACAATACTTTTTTCCCCATTCCTTACAATCCTTCTTATTTTTTTCAGACTGGTGCATATTTAAAAATAAAATCTAGGCAGGTGGGCAGGACAATATGATTGAAACACCAGGCATAAAAGCAAGTGGATAGGACAGGAAAAGAGCGAGTATCAGTGAGTATGCAGACCCAAAGAGCAGCAAGGGGATACTGTATTGAAGGATTAGGTGAAAAGGCAGGAGGAAAATGCCAGACATTCAGCAAGTTGATAAAGCAGTACCAAACAGTCAGCAGGTGTGCCAAGCAGCAGAAGAGCAATTCCACAGAATCAGCAGATGCACTCAGCAGGAAGGTGATGCCCAGGCACTCAGAGCATGAGACAGGGCAGCAGAAGGCCAATGCCCATGTGCAATCAGATCAAAAGGACAATAAAGAGGCGATACATGCCGTTCAACAGATGGACAGGGCAGTAGGTAGTCAATGTCAAGCAATTAGCTGGTCAAGAGGTAATGCCAGACAGTCAGGTAAAGGACCAAGATTTCAGGACAGTGTCACACAGCCAGCAGGTAGAGAGAATAAGAGAGTAGTGAATGTCAGGCAGTCCCCAGACAGGCTGCAAAAGACCAAAGCCCACAAAAAATCAGATATGACTGTCAGCAAGGACAAATCAAAAGCCTGTCAACTGATTGACAGAGCAGCAGGGTGGCAGTGCTTTTTCAATAAATTAGGATATCATGAGTGAAACAATCCCAAGAATCTAGATGCTCACCCTCTGGTAATATCATTAGATCAGAGTGAACCATGAATATCCAAAGGAGAATAGCACACAAATGGAAACAGCAGATGAGTCTGACCCTAGCACCTGGGGAGGCCATGGGACCTTCCTACAAAACAAAATATGAGAATCCACAAGAAAAATCAAACAAATGGGAAAAATGTGTCTAAAACCTGTTTCTGATGATGATTAAAAAAGCAAAAAAATACTAGCAAAGAATTAGTTTGGAAATGATTGGGTGGGATTGAAGATGTTGCTTACCCCTCTCTGGAGCCCACATAATGGGAATGTTGGGAAATTCTGCAGCAGAAAAACAGAAGAGAAAAGGGATTTCTGACTCCCAGTTCAAGGAAAGCATGTCAATTTAGGACTGGGTAATCTCTTTGGGCAAAAAATAAGAATTCAACTGAGTCTTTGCCCAACCCAAGACATATGCCTTTATGAGATTTGTGAAAAATTTAAGAAGCCCACATCACTTTCATCTCATGACATCCCACCCTTATTCCCCAAAACCACACTTACCTCTAGCACAAGGTGCATAAGAGGGAAAAGGGGATGGTCTTGTGAGCTCATTCCCATATCCACTGCAAAAATAGCTTGTGAAGATGAACAGGAGTACCCATTAGCCATTACTGGCCAATGGTGAGATAAACTGAAGTTGTCATTATCTGTTACTCATGATTACTGTAGGCTGGTGTTTGGCTTAGATACACCCACACTCTAATGAAAAGAATTAAGTCTTATGAGTCTTGTGGGGTAACCCTCTTTGACGGCAAGTTGCAGCAGTGCAAAACTTATCAACACCTTTTTTTACCTTATTGTCTCCTCTTTAACTTGAGCACTGTTATTTAACATGGAAACAAATTAAACCATGTTTCAGAAATCTTAGCTGCTGCTCTATTTCAGAAACATGCAATGAACTCTGGAATGCAAGAACTGAGAAAATCCCAGCAGTAATAAAATTCAGTAATTTAACTCATATGTCACTTCAGCCATTTTTATTCACTATGTGTTTTTATTCAGTAAGTATCTTCCTAGTAACTAAAAGTCAAAAAAGTCAACAAAGACTCAAACTTCACTATTTCTGTCCTCTTAGAGGTCCACATTGTGTGTGTACTTATCTATTTGCACATTAACTCCTTATTTGTAACACTGAAAACCTACAACTCTCCTTGATAAGGCAATAGTATGCAATAAGAAGCCTACTATTCCCTTTCCTGCAAACTGTAGAGAACCCTAGACACAATAAAAGAATCAGTAGTTCTGTTGTGCACTGCTGAGTTAGGATTTGGAAAGGTCACAGAGAAAGAATCTGTATGAATTTGCCATGTACTCATGCAACAAAGCTTTTAAGGAATATCATAATAACAGGCTAAAGTGATGGAACGTTTTTTATACTGATCCTCTGGATATCAGCCATTCATTCTCCTTCGAGCTGAGCAAGGTATAGGAATAACAGAGGTTAATATAACTTTAAATTTAGAAATCTGGGTCATAGAACAGGAATTTCGTTCATATCCAAATTCTCCTGTACCAAATACTACTTGGGCTTAAATCAAAATGACAGGAAATTTAAGCAGAGGAGGCCAAGATATTTCCATCATACAATTAGTAATGCCATAAACCAGTCAGAAGAGCACACTCTGCCTGAACCAGGGTAGATATTAATATTATAGAGTATAAGGTACTTAAAGCACGCATTGGTAGTTTTATAAAATCCTGTGATTTTTGTGGCCAGCAGCAACTACAGTTAGCTACACCACAGCAAGATCAAAATTGCTAGCACCTTCACTCCAAAGGGAGATCTTTCAAGGCTCAATGAAAATGAACTATGACGAAACTGATCTCAGTGAACTGTAACAAAATGTTTATCTGCAGAGGAAAAGATGGGCTTCTTAAATCGAGTGAAAATTTAAATGTCAATAATAAATAGTAGATAATGCACCTCTATTAATTTGAGTATTCTCATTACAAAATAATTGGGAAAAGAATATATGCATAAAGTGGTAAGAAGCTAAAACATGGTGTAAAAGAAGGTTGAAAAGTAATCAGTCTCTTGTTCGTAATTGATAAGACCTTCATGCCTGAATGTGACAATAGTAATTTCTGTTTTCTATTCTGGTATTTATACTGAGTCTACATTTTGCTAAAGCTTCACTGCTCCACGTGGTATCAATTAGCAAAAGCAGGCAAAGGACTAGTTATAATCCTAAAATAACTACTGAAGCCAGCTGCTTTCCAGGATTCTTCTAGTTTCTTTCTGCTTAGTGGCTCAAAAAGCTTCTACACTGCAGGCAAGGCACAAATGAGAAATTCTATACTCTTTAATAAATACTAGTTTTAATGATCAACTATTTTAATAGACAGTCATTTTGCTATTCTGGTGTGCTTAATGTCAAAAGGACTAACTCAATTTTTGATACATCTTAAATCCAGACTACTATTTGCCCTCTAGTTATCATTTCTTTAAGCTGCCTTCACAGTCTTCCTAACATGTCTATATATTTTTTAAATATTTTTTTCCATATTAAGCTTTTATTAAACTCTTTGTAATAGACCACGACCAGCTAAATAAAATGACACATTAAGAGCAAAAACTGCAATATTTTCATTATTATTTTGCCTTAACTTGATGTTTAATTTTTTTCAGTTCCCTATTATCTGCTGTAAAGTGATGTTTTAATGGAAACTGTTTTTATAAATGCCTAAAAGAAAAAGAATCTGAAATTCCCAAACTAAAGATTTTGTTATGCAGAAATTCTATGGCAGGCATATTTTTCTTCCCTAGCTACAGAAAGGACTGCAAGATCTATGCACTGTTGCTGCTAAACTGCTAATAAGAGCCTAGTCAGATGATTTAAACTAACAGAGATACCTATGAGAGTGGTGGTCCCTACAATGAAAACATGGCTAAAAGGCATCAGTAATGTCAAGAGGAGGAGAAGGCCCCTCAATAAAAAATAAATTATAACCATATTGTTCTTCTGGGTGTATTTTGAAAGTATTTGGAATCACTGGGATATGAACCATTTGTCCACCCACAGGACATGCTGAGGCTTCTTCCAACTTCCATTCTGAAATTATCTTGGAATAAAAAATTAACTGCAAAAGTTAAGAAATAAAAGCAAGATTTCCTGGCTTGTTACTGTGGCTTTACTTCTCATTCTGTGAAACATTTGAATCCCTTACTGCTGTTTTACTATTGATTCTTCTTTTCAAAAGATCTTGCATACATGTTTGAAAGACAGAAAACAGAACTTCTATTTGGTATTTGAGAGTATTAAAGAAAGCTAAAATAAAGCAATTTGATCCTCAAATAGGTAAAAATACCCAATCGCTTAAGAAGAATTCTATTAGCATTATCTTTAGGTTAGACAACTTTACACAGAAGGTTAATACATTAGTTAAATAATTTAAAAGATATTTCTGCCAGCATCCTCAGCCAATATTATTAGAGTTTTGCCTTTTCCATTAAGAGTCAAATAAGCAATTCATGTAATCCTTTTGTAAGCAGGAAACAAAACTGTTTCTTCATCAATTTCAGGATCCATTTAATTCAAACTATCTTCTCATTTAACAAATAAAACCCATAAGACTAGAATCAGGTTCTGGCTTCCACACAGGATAACTCATTATACATCATCCATGACTTCTGAATGAGTACAAGATAACTTGAGTTTTATATCTCTCCCACAGTCAATCACCTTTGATTTGACAGATGGGAATCTGTTTGTGTGACTGACATCTTAATTTTAATCAAACCAACCCAAACACATAAAAACCTTCCATTATGATGATTTTCTTATTAGACTTTTCTGACTTAAGTTTCCCATCACCAGCTGTTGTTATAATTCTCTTAGTAGACTAAGCAAGCTGTTAGTACCTTGCATTATTTCCCAAAGAAAACCCAGGTAAAACCCAAGTTACCTCCCAGTGTTCTTTACGATAAACTGAACAGACTGAGTTGTGTAACTCTCACAGAAAGCATCTCTCCTAGACCACCTTTTTCTATATCCATTGTGACATTTGAAACTTTTTAAAAAGGGAATGCCCGAAAAACATGCAGCTTCCCATTTTGACACACCAATCCCAGATACAGAGAAAAAAGTATCCTCTGTATTCCTATTCCTTTTTTCCCCCCATCTTTGTACTTGTCTATGTCAGGAAATCTAGACAGAAACAAGTTGAGAGACATACATTCTTTCAATACAGTATCTGAGCTGGATACACAAAGAAACATGTTCAAACCTGCTGTTTATGTAGCAGAATATCAAGGATTTACCAATCCCTCTTTGTTTATCAAAAAAAGCATTCTTCAGGAATGCTCTCTCTGCATATGTTTCCTACTTCCTTTGGGTTTGGGTTGTTTGGTTTTTTTTTCTTTGGTTGGGAGTTTGGAGTGTGATGAGGGGCTTCTTTTCCTTTTTTTTTTTGCAGCCTCTGATATTTGAATAAATGGGATCTGGCTTCTTTGCCTTCCATTTCTCCCTATAGCTGTCCTGGTGCTTCCATGCAGTGACTGCAGTTCATGATAGCACAACCAAGCTCTTCAGTGATGCTGATGTGTTACCAAGTTTTCCTCAGAAACTCGAACGAATAGAAAGCACATTTTTTAGCACTTCATAAGTCAGCTAAACCAGTTTCACATTTCCCAAGACAGGTACTTCTGTAACCTGGCAGTGTACTGTCTAGTGCAAATAATCTGTACACTGCTGCTTCTCAAAGAAACTTGTAGTAGTTGTTTAGTGAAAAATGTTCTGCAACTAAATATATCAATTCTGCTATAATAATATGCCTTCCAAAGATGAGATTTAAAATCAAGTTATAGAATTTTTAATTAAATTAATATGGCACAAAAATATATTTGGATTTTTATAACACCAAATACAGCATTCCAAATAATAAATTTTATTGACAAATTAAAGCTGACTGGATAAAGACCTAATCATATAAGCTAGGAAGTGTCTGGAGAACTCAGAAAAAGGGAACGGTACCTTACAGAGTTGCTGATAAACTTCTAATAAAGTAGCACACATTTTGGAAGGAGTCTGTAACAGAGTAGTGTGTTCCGTGTAAGCATATTTATTGTCTAGATGCACCTGGCATGGTTTCATAATTCACACCCTTTAGGAGCAAGCTGGAAGTGAGCTACAACTCTACAACCAAAATACCAGTTTCAACATACAAGAAGCGACATAATACATAGCTATTTAAACTATGAACAGTAGTTCTCAAAAGTTCTGATGGCAAGCTACAGGATTAGACATTTTATATACACAGCACACTTCATTACACAATAGCTCTACACAGAAGTGAAGGAAGAGAGACCTCCTTGAGAGATATGGGAAACTACAGTCCTAGAATAGACTATGAAAATAAATGCCAGAAAAGGTTATTAAATTGGAGGGTACCTTGAATACTGAAGGGTGAAAATCTGAAACAACAGCCTGGGTAATTAGAGGTCATATAGTTTCATAGTATTCCTATCACAAAGTGACTAATGTCCCACGTGAGATGAAGATTGTCCTGAAGTGACAGTTTGTAAAAAGAAAATTTGTTTATTTTGGCCCAATGACAACATTAAAATGTCTTTGAAATGGCACTAAGAAGAGCTGAATACTGCTGAAGAAGGCCAGAAGTACTGTCATATCCACAACAATATTAGAAACCCAGATGCTCTGGAAAGGCACTGTTTGAATCAGGGAGGACGAAAAACTCTATGCATTATTTCTACTTTAAATTGTCACCTATTAAATGGAAGGTGTTATTTGAAATGTCTTAGTGGATTTGGTTAATCTGGAGGGAACATGTTGCTCTCAGTATGGGTATAACATGATATACCCTGTTTTGTCACAAGCGTCTTATTTCATTAACAGAGTTGAAGTGCAAGGAAACAAACAGACAGAACACATGAAAATTACAAAGAACAGAGATTAGGAGGGTTGCCAATGCTATTTGGGACACAGAAATGGAAGCATACAGACATTTTTAAATAGTCTGTGGAATTCAAATGAAACTTGAAGAAAAAAACCCACAGTAAACTCCAGGGAGAAATGTGGAAAACAGCAACAGTGAAAGTTACCTTAGGGAACCGAGAAAAGCCAGGTGACATAAATTTTGTAATTGGTACTGATTATAAAAATGCTGGTGCAATTTCAAGCTGAATATACAAAGACTTTATATCACAGCACAATAGGGACTTTCTGCTCTCCAAACATGGCTTTTGTGTGGCTAGGTTTGGAGTATTTTGTTCATTCTGAGCATGCTTTTTCAGAAAGATGATGACAAACATGAGGGAGTTCCAAAGAATGATTTCTTTTCATGGACTACAGAACTTTGGTGAAAAAATAGGCAAATACACACATATTGTCATGAATGAAAACAAGCAAGTGTCTAAATACACATATAAAATTTAAATATATAAATATTGATGAATATAATCAGTAAGAATCAAATGAAGCATTCATAATTTTTCCAGAGCACTGGAAAAGAAGGAAGACTAAGGAAACACCTGACTGGTTTTACATGATGAAAAACAGTTCTTCTAAGCTTCTTCTAAAGTCTTATCTTAAAATTTCAGGGTGCAAAATTTCAGGCATACCTGCAGTGTGGCTGAGCAATTTGTGAATACACACAGTGACACAGCTGAAGGACATCCAGCATCAGTTGAGGCACAACAAATTGACTTCTATTGCTATTATCTACGTACATAAAGTTAGCTTTCTACTGGGGCAAACAAGACTTGTGATCCGCACCAAAGATAAGAAAACAGTAAGAAGACTCTGTTAGGGGGCAGACAAGTCAACTGTTTGGATGCACAATTTTGCAAAAGAATAAATGTAAAAGTAGAGAAGCCAAAAGGCAGAAAACTGTGCGGAGGGTCTGTACACAGGAGATTTTTCCTTTCTCTTTTGTATTGACCAAGAAATAGAGAAAATACATTTCTATCTCAAAAGGATATCTAGTGATCAATAAAAATGCTGCCTTTTTTTTTTTTTTCTCTTCACAACAGTTAATGTATATTATCAGTAACATTCTGTAACTGTAACTGTCTGCCACTCAAGTACTGTAGTTCCATGGAAAACATGTTTGCATTTGAAAATGTAAACCAGAAGTTCCCTAAATCTTGGGCATATGCAAAAGCCTGATGTTTGTCCACCAACAAATGCTTTTTAAAACAACAGACTGTACGAGCATTTCCAGTATGGATTTAAAGACTATCCCCATAAACTATAGGCAAAATAAGACTGTGAAAAAGAAGTGGTTGTATCTACGAAATTAAGCCTACACTTTGGCTTTAGTCCAAACGCAAACTACCACCAACTGCCATAGCAGTTGAATTACAGCATTCCCTAATAACAACTACAACACAATTTCCTTCAAATTCAGCCATCCATTGGGTGGATTTTGCTTTTTAAATATCCACTTGTATTTCATCACTTCTAGCTGCGTAGACAAGAAAGTGAAGGATATTCACACTCCTTAATTTAACTGACCTTTGCCCCTGAAAACCTGAATCAGTAACTGGTTCAAAAGATTCTCCCCATCCACTGACTATACAGAGGCTATACATTTAGAGACCAGAGACTGGTAAGGAAAATCAGATATTGTGAGTATGCCTAAAATTGTCTGTTCCATTATAAGAAAAAAAAGTAATTACACATTATTTAAAAAATTGCAATAACCTGGTATGATTCTGATACAGTGTTCAGAAGGCAAAGTGAGTGGGGAAACCAAGTAAATGTTTTTGGAAGCTTAATCATAAATATCTGAAATTTAAAGAAGTTATTTTCATTAGATATATTATCCTAGGCACTTAATATCAATTTAATAAATAATTATAACATTCAATTAGCATTAATTCTTTGGGCTGTAAATACTCTCAGGAAGTAACTTTATCTTGTACAGTACAATAGAAATTATGTATCTATGCTCAGAAAAATGTGTTTTCTAATCAAAAGTACAGATGCATTAAGGAGAAGCAGGACTTAAATCATTCCAGCTGAAATACAACCCAAGGGACTACCCTTCCTACTCATAGGAAAAATGCTAACATGTCTTCCAATATCAGATTAAATTACTACCAGTTCTAAAATCATGTCTCAAAGATGACATCTCAACAGCACAATGTCATGATCACACCATTTCACTATCAGTTCAGTAATGAGAGGAGGATGCTGAACAAACACCACACACAGAAGAGATTAAAATCACTTCCGACATCAATGCAAGTGCAATTGCACATATTATGTTGACATAATGAATTTTCCATTTCAAATTGGCCCTCATTGACCCAGAAGACAGTAAATATGGGGCCAAAGCTTATGCTTTTTCATAATTTTTTGTAATGACACATACTGCCAAGCTAATTTTCTTACATTAAAAATGTTTGTTTGAATGAATGATCTAATAAACCCTGTCATAAGAACAAACCTTATCATTGCGACTTTGTAATTAGAACTGGGATTCAATCTCTCCGCTGTGATTTAAATTTAGGCTTGCAAGTTAATCCAAGTTAAATGTTAGTTTAATGGAAGTTAAATGGGTGAAAAGTGAGTAAATACTGTCCTATATAAATTCCTTTTAAATATCGAAATAATTCAACAGTCAGAATACATAATTCTATTATAATCACCTCAAGTCTTGCATACTTATTGCTTTAAAAACAACTGTTCTACAGCACAAGCTGTTAATGATTTTTTATATCAGTGTCATTTTATTACATAGTCTAAAGACACTTCAACAACTCATTTTTTTTAATGGCTCACTGTAACATCAAAACTAACCAAACAAACCACCACCACCTGTCTTGATTAGTTTGAGTAACAGAAATGAAGCAAGGTATGAAAAATACTAGGTGTTTATGTGTGGAGTTCTCATTTGTTTATTTCTTGTCCCAAATGCTGCTTGAGATCTGTAGCTTGTTTCTGGCACTGGCTGCAATGCTTCCTCTGGCACTGCTGCTTAGTAAATAAAGGTAATAAATCAGGAAAACTGAAACAGAAATTCAGCCCTCCTTCTACACAGTGCTGGGAATGCAACCTTCAAAACCATTAAGTTAGTTTGAAAGGAAGAAATCAATTTAACCAACACACTTTCCAATTTTGTGTTGCTTTAGTACAGCGAATGATCTGCAAATTCAGTTTTACTAGCTCTAGCATGCTGTGGTCATCTTAGACTCTACCCATTTTCTGATACACTGAACCTTAGGTTTTAGTTACTCCAGGTTTCTAGTATATAATGTAAGAACACCAGAAGTAACGTACAGGAGCATTTTCTTTACATGTTTTTTTAGTTACACAAATGTTATACAATAGATTTATAAAAATATTTTTAGATTCCTAATAGAAAAAAACTAAACTGTAGCCATGTTTGATAGAACATATTTGTAAGTAAAAGGCATTGTAGGCATGTTAGAATGAACTCAAATCAACTCTAAGTTGAAAGTATAAGCAACTGAAAACTTACATGAGTACTTAAGGGGAATCTAAATATGTTAAACTACAGAAAGAAACACTTCAGGCACTCAATCTTAATTCTGCCCTTTAGCGAACAGAAGCAAACCAAAAAAAGTATGTGATTTTAGAAGTTCCTATTATTCTAATTTGAACCATAAATAACAAAATACTTCAACTGCAATCACACACTCATTTCATAAGACAACCCATAGCCGTAAGGTTATTAGGTTACTTTTCCTTTTTTAATTTCCTTACCTTAGCTCCTTACACGTGGAATGCAACCATATTTCCTGCACAACATTTACTGGTGCATGTTACCTCTGTTTCTGTGCCTGTTTAGATTTTTTTGATGATGTGGTGTCAAGCAATTTTTTCCTCCTACTATCTGCCTCTCACACTCTAACCTATAATGCAGTAGTTGACAATGCAGTAGTCTGCAAGGGAGAATTAAAGGATCTCTCTTATCCCACTTTCCCTTGCGCAAGACACAACAAAAAGCCACACAAGGTTTTGCTTAGCAGCGTTGTACAGTACTACTAAGGAAAATTACACCAAAAAGCTGTTTGATTTTTTTTTTTTTTTGGTAAGGGGACTGGAAATCCGTTATGGTACATTTAATTTTGAAAATCATTTTTTGAGTCGGAACCCAAGGTCAGAGTAATTCTCTTGTGCTATATTCCCTATTGCTTTTTCTGCTTCCAAGTTGTGTCTCACTTGACCTGTCCATAGATACTACAAAGTTACAGATGAAATTACAAAAATATCACTTCCCTCCCGCAGACTCATACATTTCTACACCAAATGGCACATCTTTTTTATTTCAGGACTATCTCACCTCTGGAGTGACATCTCGTGGTGCAAACCCTGTTCCTCCAGTTGTTAAAATCAAATTAAGTTCCTTTTCGTCACACCAATCTATCAGCGTCTCCTGAAAGAGAATAGGAATCCTGTCAGATCTACCATGTAATAAGTGGGATACAGTTATATCAGAAAACACTTGAAGACTTGAAATTTCTTAAAAACATATACACAATAAATATAGGAAATTATAAAATCACTCATGGCTTTTCATACAAAGATTTTAAACCACTATTTATAAGCAGCATATGACAGAATAATTCAAGTATCTATATTTTTGGAAATGGAAACTGAAATTCTGTTCTCCATCTCTTCACCTGAAATGGAAAACAAGAATTCACAGTTATTAATTTCTAACACTGTTTATTTTGATTTTGGGAAATAATAGATTGTCTTCAATTAATTCAGACTACACGGTTGATTCTCATTGCAGTAACTTTGATTTCTGTGCTCTTTTAACAGCCTGAAAAAAACAAGAACCATATATTTGTAAGTTTATCTATTGAAAGATGTAATAATACACATGATACAGCAACACAAAAGATTATCTATAATCATCTCTTCTACATTTCCTACAACATCTCAGTAGGACTGTGCAAACCAATTCCAAGGCTGGACTAAGAAAGTTTAAGAAATGTCATATAAATTCAATGAATTATGGTACTGGAGAACTCGTGATACTAGAGAATAAACCTGTATCTGCCTGCAAGCTCCATCATGCAAATGTATCCAAGGATTACTTTATAAGAAGCATCAAAGCCAAAGGTTCTGTCTTTATTTCTTCTTTCTTTAGCTATTTCTTCCAATTCCCCTTTTGTATCATCTCTTGACTTTATTAATATCACACTTAAATTACCAGAAGTTTCTGCTTACCTGAACATTTGAAATAAGCTCAAGAAAAGAACACACATAATGTCTCAGATCTGTATAGAAAGGAACTATTAAATCTGACTTCTGATTTATGTTTTGAAAAAGCAGGAATTATGTGGTAAACACCATCTTAAGTCCTAAAATTGTTCGCTCAAGTAACGTACTTATGCATCAGAAAAATTATTTTGAAGAGGTGGCATCTTCTCTATTTTATCATCTAAAAACCTATTTGACTTCAAACAGCTACAAATTTCAGAGAATACTTGAGAGAAGTTCAGTGTAAAAATGTGTTCAGCAAAGTTAGAGCTTAATATTGTGTATATTTTACAAATTATTAACATCAATAAATATGTGTCAGTATAAAACAGGAGGGAGAGATTTTGTGTTGGGTTTTGTTGTTTGTTTGGTTCTCATGGAGCATTTTACCCGCCAAACTTCAACTGGTTTCATAGAGAAAATAAATCCTTCCTCTGTTCTCATTTTGCTACAGTTCTAAACCACTCCAATTAACATGGGAAAAAAAAAAAAAAGTCATGTAAAAGCCCACAAAAAGCTAAAGAAATCAGTTAATATCCTAACTCTTTAAATAAACTGAACAATGATTAAATGTGTATTACTGCTATTGCATCAGTGTACTTAGGCAGACATATAATTCTCTACCAAGTACTAGTTATAGTAAAAAAACAGAAGTTTTCAGTAAGATGGCCTTTGACTATGAGGCAGTAAGTTTAACTTTGGGTTTCACTGTATTTTAGACATGTAAATTGTACACATCATTTTAAAACCATGTAAAAATACCTGAGGGATATTCAGCTTGCTTGCTTTCCCTCTAGCCCACAAAACTCTATCTTACAAAACATTCTCATTGACATTCTAAGTACCTAAAAAAGGAAGCACCACCCTGATTAGTTGAGGACAAGAAGCTACTCATATTCACTTTGCTTCTGCCAGCAGTGCAGCTTGATTCTCCACTGGCTTTGCAGGGAACTGAATTTCCTGTGTCTTCAAATGAGAATTCCTCTAGGCTATAAACCTGATATTTGGCTTTACCAATGCTATACAAACAGAAGTATCATGTAACATTTCAACCAGGGAAAATATCATTAAATATTTTTGTGTATCTTTCTCCTCTTCTATTGTTTCATTGATGATAAGGCTTTCAAGATAAAATGAGACTACATCAAAGAGTTACGCAAATCACTGTCACTCCATTCCAGTCAAGGGAATTATGCTGCTAATGGAATTACGGATAAAAATACAGTATCTGGCTCAGGAAAAAAAAAAAAAAAAAAGAAAAGAAAAGAAAAGAAAAAAAGTACTGTGAAATTACTGCCAAATTTTAAAAAGCCAGAACAAAACTACAAACCTCCAGGAAAAAATGGCAATCAAACCAAACCCAAACAAACCAAAAAACCCCAAACAGCAACAAAAACAACCAAAACCAGCAACAAAAAAATCAAAAAACCCAAACCAACCAACCAACCAAAACCAAAACAAAATCCCCCAGCCATTAAAAAGCTTAACATATTTAACAATTAGTATGCTAAAATAGACTTTTTCAGATATTTTCTAGTACCAAGGTAGACAGGGGGAAATGCAGCTACTGTAGTCAGTTCCTCTAGACACAATTTTACTTCAAAAGCACACATCTGTGATTCTTACCTGTTCTGATTGCACTGAAGTCCTAGAATAATTACATGAATTATGTTTTTCTGCTGCACAGAAATAAAATGGTGGGTCAGTTGTCTCCTTAAGCTTTGGAACAGATATCTGTGCTCTCTGTTTCTTTGCATTTCCCCTTTTAAATACATTTAATTTTTTCTCATTTAAATAAGTAGGAAATCCTTGGGACTAACATACAATTTATATCCAGCACCAAAGAAGTCTTGTTTCAGTCAGTCCCCTCTCTTTCCCAAGTTGGAACTACTTGCTGGACTTCCTATGCACTGCTCAATCACTGAAATTATTTCAATTATAGCACAGCCCATTCAAAGTCTTACTTAAGATCTGTTTGAATTTTCTCCTGACCAGTCTTGATTTCACCAGTGCAGAAAAATGTTGCCTCATCCTTTCTCTGAGTTCTTAGTCCTTCACATATGAATTAATTAAAGGCAATATAGATCACTAACTCACGGAAAGAATGCCTACTGTGTGTGGCACAGGGGAAAGACCCCATGTTTACCACACATACATACTTGCAAATTCATATGGGCATCGTCACCTTAAGACAAAGTCTAAAATCTGTACAGATGTATCCTTGTGGCACCGCACCTAAGTTAGCGCTTTCTGACATTTCAGTCAGTGAATGGATATAACATAGACATTCCCTTCTGCTGTAACTTAAATATCTCAGTGTCCAAGATTGGAGTACTGAATGCAGTTTTGGTGTCCTCAAGATAAGGAGGACATGGAGCTGTTGGAGCAAGTCCAGAGAAAGGCCACAGGGATGATCAAGGGGCTGGAGCACCTTCTATACGAAGACAGGCTGAGAAAGCTGGGGCAGTTCTGCCTAGAGAAGGCCACATGGAGACCTCATAGCAGCCTTCCAGTATCTGAAGGTGGCCTATAAGGATGGCAGAGAAGAACTTTCCATCAGGGACTGTAGCGATAGGAAAAGTGGTCATGGGTTTAACATTAAACAGGGGAAGTTCAGGTTAGATATAAGGAATAAGTTCTTTATCGTGACGGTGGTGAGGCACTGGAATAGGCTGCCCAAAGAAGTGGTAAACACTCTATCCCTGACAGTATGCAAGGCCAGGTTGGACAGAGCCTTGGCCAACATGGTCTTGTGTGAGGGATCCCTGCCCGTGGCAGGGGGGTTGGAACTAGATGATCTTAAGGTCCTTTCCAACCTTAACTATGCTATGATTCTATGCAAACCTAACATTAGTCTACGTCAGTTCCTCATACATTTAAAACAAATTCTAGGAGTTGAGTATGTCTTCACTAAACCACCCAGCCTTGATCTGAAGGATTCAAGTGAGAGAAAATACAGCATAATTTAATTTGGTAGATTTTCCCAGCACCTATTAATGTAACACCCACTAATCTCTGCAAGTAAGTGAACAGGAGAAACAAATAGGGATTCCTTGCTGGAATGAAAGGCTCAGTTCCCTGATCTTTGGAGATAACTGATGCTTGTGGGTTACTTATCTTAGTAAATGTTTGCAGTCTCTTGCAATAAAGCCTTATTATAATCACAGCACTCTACGTTTCTGTCCTTGATTGCTGTTTCACTTAAATAATGGAGCAGAGCAGTTCTGCATGTGTAATTAATTATTTCATTTTCTGAGTGACAGTCATCTGTCATTGACACAATATTATAATGTATGCTGTTAGCCAGAAATTAAAACTTGAGAAAGATTGCAAGACTCCTCCAATCCTCTCACTGCTGCTGTACGCTGTTCTTCCACATAGATACTGAGACCCTGAGTAACACTCCTAACTGAAGCAGAAGTCTTACAAAGCACACAGAAATGGTCACAGTAGATTGGACTAAATGCCTATATTGAGTATTCTATATTGAGCATTGAAACTGTTTATGTAATTCTGTAGTTAACAAAGATCTTCAGTATTTTGGCACATGCTAAATTTTTCTAGCACAGTGCAAACTTGAAGTTTTCTCACCTTATATGCAATACTAATCACTTATGAAGGACCATTTAAAATGCTGAAATTTAATGGAAATTAAAATTAATACTGATATTTGTTCAACAATCAGGAAACAATTTCAAATTGGACTTTAAAACAGAAGTTAGTATAAGCTGTTTCACAGACATGCATACATTCTAGGATTTCTCAAAACAACTTTATATGACTGAAAAGATCATTACGGATTCTGAGAAAAACTACTGATAGTGCTTAGAAATGCAAAAGTCTGTGCTCCCCAGAACAGATCTTCTCAAAAATATAAGTTTTGTAAAATTATGTAACTTCTATATTTGCAAATATATCCTGTTTACTCTAGGAGAGTATGCTCCAAAATGCAAGGAAAAAACATATAATAGTATGTTCGTAAAGCTATAATGATAAATTTCTTTAGCAATCCAAGCCAAATAAGAACTGTTGCATAAAATGCCACATTAAATAACAATTTAATGTTCCTTCACACTTTGTCGTCTCATGCCAACAGAGCTTAAAGAATGTCTGAGGTAATTTTCATGTATAATTATATAACATCATCATAATAAAAAATTACAGTGAATAAGAATATGGAAAAACATATCAAAGAAGAGGAAGTCTGCATAGTCACAGTTTTGCTAAGAAAACTGGGTGCCATTTTGACCACTGAGTTTCAGGAATACAGGAGTTGGTACATTAAGATCTCATAACAACCTTTACTTATGTGGCTTGACCCAATCTCACTAAAGATTGACACTGACAATACGCCATGAGAAAGCATATGTAATTGCATGAATCAGAAATTCACGTCACAGCACACAAATATAAACCAGGAAAAAAATAAAGAGATAAAAGAAGCCCAATTGTTCACCACTGTTGTGTATTTAGGAGTTTAAATCTTGTCTATTCAGCTGAACATGGCTTGTCTATTAGTTTTAAAGGGAAAATCAAGTATTGAGGGCCATTCAAGAACAATAATACGCATAAAGCAAATGCACTGAAGGAAAAATAAAGAGCTGAGTTCAACATTCAGTTTGAAAAACAGGGAAGGCTTTATAAAAGCTAATATATTCTTGGATATTTTTTTTTTTAATATTTCTTTGCCCTATTTCATGTGAAGGTTTTATTTCTTATGCTCACAATCTTTCTCTTACTGCTTGAAAGCTTTGCTATTTTTATGTGTGAGGTAACAACTTTGCAAGTAATCAATCTCAAAATGATTTAAGAATATCAAAAAATGAAAGACTAAAACACCATGAAAATACGCTTGACACTTTCTATTACCTCCATCCCTTTTTACCTTCCCCCACCAACAAAGGCGGAAAGTAAGAGAAATATTAGGATTCTGTTCAGAGTGTAATCATGTAATCACTGTAGTCAAGAGACTTGGGTGAAACACAAGAAGTACCTGGATGTGCCTAAATAGACATTTTCATCTCTTGAGATTTTACTGAACATTGTTAGTAGTCTTTGGAAGATTTCATGGATATGATTGCAGTTTTCAGTGTTGCAGTCTTTTTGCATTGTTGTTTTTCTAAATACAGCTTTATAAATACTACACTAATATATTAAAAGAAGTTATAAAAATGCAACTATTTTACTGAAATGCAAAACTAAAGGAAGAAAGTAATAAAACTGTACTCTATAAATGGCTTAATTTTTAAATAGAAATTTAATTATAGGCATTTTCCACTTAAAATAATTTGCAGCTCTCAAATATTTCAAGGTTCAACACAAAAGTGCAGTTATAAATGTCTTGTATTGATTTCCTCTCAGAAAGCAAAGGAGAAATTCAAACTACCTTGACATATCAGTTTTAGTGTAAACAAGAAAAATTGTGATTTTATTGTATGATTTAACAAATTGAATTAAAATCTACAAGGAGGCCTTGATCAGATGCAAACTGTAAGTCTGTATGTGCAGCAAGGCAAAAGACTTCTTTCTACATGAAGGATATGTTCCCATCTACTGTTGGTACCACTGGTATCCTCCTAGAGTGCATGCTAAGGTCTTCAAATCACAGATATTCACTGGAAAGCATCAGTCACTCCAGAATAACAGTTTTTCTCAGATGCCTGGAGGAAGGGATGGAATTTAGAAATGTCAGAAGAGTCAGAATTATGTGTTTTCCAAACATGTCTGTTTTTTGAAACAACTGTCATGTCCACTCTGAATTCAGTAGATATATATACATGTGTGTAGGCATATATGCACACATGCTTATCTTTACATAACAAAAATGTACTAGCAAAAGCACCAAAATGAATTGTGTCTCATTTCTGTCACATGTAAAACCCCTCTCTCTAAAAATACTTACTAAAATAAATATTACAATAGTTACAAAACCTCTGTTTTTCTTCAGAAGTTTTTTGAAACCAATTAAAAATTAAAGGAAAAACATAATGCCTCCTTGCCAGTACTACTTTTCCCAGTGAGAATCCTGACATCTAATACATATTCCTCTCATTATTCCTACAACACCACAAGCTAAAATAGCAATGGAATGAAAAGGAAAGAAGAGAAAAGCATAAAACCAACTAAATTAATCCAATATTGCTCAGTTAGAATAGATAACCAGATTTTTTTTCTCCCTCCTTTTTTTTTTTTCTTTTTTTTTTTTTTTTAATTAAAGCTGCACTTTAAAGATCTGTTATCACAAGACATTAATGCTTGAGTTTGGAGTCTTAAACTTCAGATTAATTGTGCAAAACAAGATAGCTTTTCTCCACACTATCCTCCCCTTTGCTATGTTAATGTTCATCTCAGGTTGTTTAAAAGACTCTTTACTTTGGGTTTTCTTAGGATGTAAAAAGGCAGCTTGATATTACACAAGTCAGTAACTTTCTAAAATGAGAGTTCTTTATAATATTTTACATATGTGCATCCACATCTACAGCACATATATCTCATGTACCACAGATCAGAAGTTTCACTAAACTTTGCTGGCGGTAACTAAACTCAGATAATCTACACCTTAATCTTACCAAAAACACAGAAATGGTAAAGCCACAAACAACTGTAAATTTCTTTGAGCTACAAAGACAACACTAACTGTTTCAACTCTAAGAAACTAGCAAAAGCATGTTCATCATAGGCAAAGGCGGTATGTCCCAGAGAATTCCAAGTACAAACGTGAGAATCACATCACCTTCACTTCTTAGAAACTAACCTGAAAATAACAACTTGCAGAATTTGCATGTATGTATTTGCTTGCAGGGACAATTACATCTCCTGTTTTAGCAAGGTTATACCCTGCATCTACTTGTTCTGTTTAATGGGCAGGAAGTGCAGTGGATTAAAAAATTAATTACAAGGCTTCTGTAATTAAAATAATAAACACAATGAGAAACTCAGCTGTGGAAAAAAAAATATGTTTAAACTTAAATGTTTGCTTTTCTGCAACTATGAAGTTTTAAAGAACACTGTAATCGTAAAAATATAATCGATTGTTACAGAACCCAGTTCAGCTTCTAGCTTCATTTTCTAACAGTAAATACAATCTCAAATGTTAATTTATATGCTCAGCTAAAATTGTGTAAGACATTGTTTCCTTTTACTTTTAAAATAAAATTACAACTTATGTAATTTCAATTTGTGGTGTAGCTTACAATGGAAATGACAAATTGAACAGTGTAAAAATATTCAAGTATCTAAAAAAGTTAGGACAGGGGAGGAAAAAAGAGATAAAACCATCAGAAAGACCGGGAGCTACTCAGTCTGTGGTATAAAGTCCCCCATGTGTGTATTGTTGATGCATATCATCCACAGAGTCAATGAATAAAATTGGTTTTAAAATACAATCTACTGCTTTACCTGTGAAAATACAGTAAAGAAAATTTACCTACCAACGAATGGCTGCTGTACTTTGAGATACTTAGTCCATACATATACTCTAAGAGTGGGTGGGCTTGTGGCCTGCCCTGGTGTGTCCCGGGAGGGGTGCTCTACCTCCTCCCCTCTTCCTGCTTGAGGCATGACATACAGGGCAGAGTGCATCCGCCACCACTTCAGTTCCTCTTAAATGCACAATCAAACCTGAAAGAGATTCAGAAAGAGGGGAAAGGCAGGTAGGAGACTAATGTACATGCAGACTATGCCTCTCAAAGAACACCAGTTACTGAACAGTAACCTTTCTTCTTTGAGTCTGCATGTACATTCCCACAATGACTCACTCTGAACAGTTACCTTTGCCTTTTACCACCCAGAAGAAGGCCTGAGGACTCCCACAAACAACTGCAGCATCACTCCACTGAAGGCTGAAACAGCCCTGGATACTATTAGGCTAACATAATGCTGGGTGAAAGCAAAGACTGAACTCCAGGTAGCCTTATGGCAAATGTCCAAATACCATGCAGTAACAGATACCAAGTCTGCCCAGAGATCTGATAAAATTTGCTTTGGGCAGTTGCTTTCGCTTCTTTGGGGAAGAAGTTCCTTGAGTCCACGTAGAGCCAGAAAGCCATCTGAACAATCGCTGTGTGAAGTTAAGTGAACTTCTGGATACTGCTACGGTGCAACAAGCAAAGAAACAAACTAAAAGGCTTGGACTTGCGAAGAGAAATAATAACACCCTTACAAAACCAAGAATTTAAAGTATAAAATTGAATCAGAGAAGTACAAGATCTGGAAGTTAGTAGTGAAGGACTAATTGCCTAGCTACTCTGGAACTTCAGCACCACTTCAAGAAGGAATTTTGGGTGACTGAAGAACAGATACTCTGTCCTTATAAAAGCAGTATGCAAAATGGCAGCCATAAGGACTCATATACTTCAGCAGCTGGCTGAGAAAACTGTTACTAGATGTGTCACATTCATAGATGCAAGCAGAAGGAGTAAGAATTTAAGACCTCAAAATGGGAGAAGGAACCACTATAATGCAATGGTTTTCCACGGCTATTTAATCATGAAAAATCCAATGCATCTTGATCAGCTATTAGGAAACTATGAGTTCTGAGATGTGAGAACATGAGTATACTCAATCAGAGAGAGCAACCTGGAACCCTCACCAAAGTACAGACAGGAATCAAAGGAACTGCATGCAACAAATAAAAGAGATGTGATCAAAGCAGCAACACATACATCATACAGAAATGCTACTGGCTATCATTACTCTGGAGAGTAACAAGAACTGACTATCCTAGAGATTGACTAACGTTTTGACATGGAGGGTTCTGAGACTGCCACAGGTTGAAGAAGAGCTGAAATACAATGTCTATGGATACTAGAAAAGAAATCTCACATAGAAGCATATGAATACACCCACTGTCAGAACAGGTGACATTACCCTCCAAAATATCAAGTTTGTCTTTACTGAATGCCTGTCTGTAACTGTGCCAATTCTAGTAACTTACAATCAATATACCATAAAAGGAGAAGCAGCATTTTGCAAGCTTAATCCAAGCAAAATTGCTTTATGGCTTTATTAAGCCAGGCAGCAGAATGAGATGCTGAAACAATGAGTATATTTCAGCAAAAGCATAGGCAGTATTGCACAGATCAGACTTAAGTCCTCTAAACAATATCCCTAAAGGAAACAGCAAAGTCACTTGTATCCTCACTGACATTTCCTTGGCGAAGTCTGGTCTATCAAA
This sequence comes from Coracopsis vasa, assembly GCA_026283785.1. Classification (NCBI taxonomy): domain Eukaryota; kingdom Metazoa; phylum Chordata; class Aves; order Psittaciformes; family Psittacidae; genus Coracopsis; species Coracopsis vasa. The sequence continues at coordinate 25,914 of JANHGB010023710.1, forward strand.
TTCTAAATCATATACTAAAATAGGCCTAGGTGGAATCTGTTTTTTCTCTATCCAGTTCAAGATTATTTTGTCATTCCTGGCAGACACACATCTAAAAAACATATTCTTAAATATTAATGAATATTTTACTTTCGGACAAATGACAACTGGAAGAGCAGCTGATTAAAGCAGTTTAAATGAAAATTCTAATTTTCAGAAGAAATGTAGATATTTGGTCTAAAGTATCACTTCAATCTTATAAAGGACTGTAAAGAGTCAAACTACTGAGAAATAAAGCCCTCACAGATGATGCACTCCTTCGGAAGTGATACTGTTTGCATTTTGTAGCCTAGGTAAAGGTACTGGACTGTTTCCTAACCTGAACCAAAATGTTCTGTATGCTTATATAGTCAAATATGTTATTATACTCCACTTCATGAAAACTGAGCTCTGAACAATGCATGCATCTATTGGTCTGAATGACCAATGTGGGAAAAAAAAAAAAAAAGCAGAATGACTAGAAGAGATGCTTGCAAGCTCCTGAATTCCAGATACTGATACTGTTCCAGCCAGAATGGAGTGACTGTGGTGATTCAGACACTGCTTTTTCTTAGTCACAACAGAATAAGGGTATTGGTAGACAAGCATAGATCTGAAATGCATGGAATTTAAAAGACATCTCTCTACCAACTCAAATGCTTTTCCTGTCTAGAGAAGAAATCTCTGCATTTCTTGATGTTATCATCAGTGTATCGATACAGAACAGCACTCCAATTTTGCCCAGCAACATTTACCAGAGATGCCCCTCTTTTGCGATGAAGAAAGCATCTGAACTGACATCTCTACATATTTGTAGTGGATCCCCCTAACATCTGAGAGATTTTAAGATTACTATCAGCTGTATTCATTCTCCAAGACCTAATGGTAATGCATGAATTAAATGTAAGCTCTTCCCAGCCAACCAGTGCAGGTACAGGCCATGTGACATAACAACTAAAGGCATGATCTTATTGTGATCTATGATTGTCCCAGCATTGTTCAGATTTTTTCTCTTTCCTGAATATAAATTAGAAGGGAATTATCTGTGTTCATTCTTCTGCTGTAGCGTAAAATAAAATAGTTTTTGTAGAGGACCCTGAACATTATATATGAGTTGATGGAGAAAGGATTCTTGTACAAATCAAGTCACTACTTGTGAGTATGCAATGATATATATTTTTCCCCAGGAAAAATGACTGCTGCTGGCAAATAAGTAGCAAATTACAGAGTACCATTTTCAGATGGTAAATGACCTTCCAGGTCTAATATTCAATGCCAGATTTAGTTTGCAGAAGATAATAAACCATAAGGAAGAAAGCCCCTTCATGCAAAACTAAGCAGTGTCCTTTATTTCTCAAAATATAAAGGAAGGTAGCGACATCCTGCTTTGATACATTCCTGTGATGGGGGGGTATATAAACAATTAAGAGAAAGGTATATGGAAGAAAAGAAAGATGATTTTGGAATTGATTAGACTGCCCACCCTTCTCCATTATCTATTGTGTAGGAGTAATCTTGGAGACTCTGCATATGATTCCTAAAAGGGATAAGGAAAGGATAAAAATCAATTGAGATTTATTGATGGTTCTTAATGCAAAGAACACACTGACAGCTGTTGAAGGCAATGAAAAATAAATAACTGTGATCACAAAAATAAAAGTATTTTTCCCTACAAGCTCTTGCTTTTCTCTTATAAAGACATAGCTCAATAAAAGAAAAATAAAATGAAGTAGCAATAAGCTGCCTTGCTGATTAGGTTATTGTTTATGCCTGAACTCTGGAATAGAAGCATCCAAAGACTAAAATGTAGTAAAAGAACCTTTTGGTACTTGTAAAATAATTCATTACTGAACTTAAAAGGCCATTCTCTTTATAGGGAAGACCTTTTTAGGATTCAGTCTATGCAGAATTTCTCTGATAGGCCCAAAGGATTATAGCTATTACCCGATACCAGGTGAAAGCTGTTACCATAGAATTTGATGAGCTATCTTCTGCTTCCATTGGAGCTTGCAGAGGTGTCTTAGCATTAGCTGATCCCACTGCAATCAAAGGTTTCAACTGATTACTATACTCAGGAGAAAACTGATGCAGAACAGTTCGCATTAGAAAAGTTCTTTCTCTAAGAGCTGAAACTTTCTGGTCATTTCTCTGCTGGAATGTTTTTAAAAGATGTTCATTTTTTTTCTTGATACTTACTAACAACAAAATTACTTGGAGTCAGGTGGTAATAAAAGCATTAAAAAATCCTAAAGAGATTTCAAAATCACCTTCCAATTGTTTCTGCAGCTGGTATAAATGAAGCTAAAATATGCCAGGATACTAACTTTGTTCAAATGTGCTTTTATGGATATAGAAAATCTCACAGGCAAAAAATATCCAAAATGTCTAACAACCTACAGCATTTTGTAAGAATTTTTTATATTGTAATCTTCATTGTTTCTAAGGTCGTAAATTCTTCCAAGTTATTTTGTGCTGTATAGAAAAATATACTAACCGTTATATGACAAGAATGATATATGTAAAATAAAAAAAAGTATGTCCTTCTGAACTGACTGAAGTGGAAACAACTTTGTAAGAAGTCTGCCTAATTTGATAAATTTGCTGCAAATGGAGCAAACAGAAGCTTAATAAAGCAACTGCTTTACAGAAGTGATCTAGTCTAGTCTCAAACTGTTAAAAAAGCCATAGAGGACATGAACAAAGTTCAAAGCAATAAATGAAAAGAGCCGGAAAAGACGATTTAAGCAGAATCACTTGTAATCCTTGGTTTTGTAAAGACAGGTGGCGAACTTCACTTACTAAAATTTAAGAATCATAAAAGAAATACTAATCAGTACTATCAGAATGAGAGAAGAAGAAAATGCTTTTTGCTAAAGGAAGAGCAATCCTTACAAATGCTTGCTGCGATCATAGCAAGTCTCTTGACTGCCGCACAGAATGTCTTGGTATACTCAGAAATGCTTTCCAGGCCCATAATTTCCAACACGCTGGTTCTATTCGCAATTATTGGTCCTGTGACAGAGTTTTCAAACAAACCACTATTTCCAGAGTAAGAAACACTTACACTAAGCATGTCATCTATACATGTACTTCTAACAGTTAATCTTGAATGAATGATGGCATAATTAATTAAGTGTTCTGGCAATGAATATATTTGTATCATATGCTTCAGTTGCAAAATCAAGATTTGTGCCAGAATCAAAAGCTGCAGCAGTGAGGGAATAGTCACTGAAGCCCTTACAATATCTGCCTCAAGAGGAATGACTGATTTATAACCTCTTAATTCCTTAACATAAGACAAATCAAATCTGAGTGTCCTTTTTACTGAAAGCTTTTCTTACAATTTAAGTTCAAAACTGCAAATGATTTCTATTGCGCTAATCTTAGCGGACATCTCTCACCATAAGTAAACCTTTAGATATATGTATTTCAAGAAGTGTTTTTCCAATTTAATTTGAAATTGCTTTTACTTTATCTGGTTTAAATTAAACCTTCATAACTATCTAGAAGACATTATTTTAAATGTCACAATTAATGTACAGATACCACAACTTTTCATTATACTTTCATAAATAGGTATTTCATACTCCTCTCCTCCTGTTTACCTTGACAAAGAATGAAGAGAGGATATATAAACACTTTTTTTTTTATTTTTTTAGTAGTTTTCCAAAGGGATAAGCATGAGGACTCAGTAATTATGGAAATGTTTAAGGAGTACAGTTGTAGGTAGAGCACGTTCTAGTGAAAAAAGTGCATTCCCATTGTTACTGATGTGCTCAGATCAGACAGGGAGTGGAAGTTGTGCATACAAAATGTCTGCTGCTTCACAGGAACAGAACCCTTCTTGCTAAAGCATGAGTCATTTTTAGAGATGTGAAACTATGGAAAGCCCTCTGGACTAGGAAGCACTTGTCTGTTATTTTAAAGATTCAAGACACACATGGTAACCTTTACAAGAATCCTGAGTTACTTAAACACTTGGAAAAAAAGTTGCATAAGAAATAATGAATCTTTTTGACTACACCTGCTTTATGCACTAGTATTTTAACATATGGTCTGTCACATGAAAATGCTTATATAAGTATTTTTTGTTTGGTTTTTAATTGCAAAACTTACCTTTCTGGACATGTTAAAATCACATTACAGTCATCTGCTCAATAAAATTTAGAATAAAGGCATCATCTCAATAATTAAAAATACCATATTGCCCCTTTCAAAGAGGTGTATTATCTCCCACACATTCTACTTTGAGGACTATGATGCATACGGTATATGTTATCTCTGGACTACTGCTTTCCCTTGTACAGACAATTGCCACTTTAGTGCTGGAGAATGATGAAGAGCCTACACAGGCAGCAGAGTCATTCAGATAGTATTTTCAGTAAGAAAGAGTAGGTGGAATTAGTGGATGAAGGAGGCTATGCAATAAATATTATCTGTGAGCAAGAACTGGGCAATACCCTCCGGAAATTAAGGACCACACAATGTTCTATTTATAATATTTCTGATGCTGTAGTTATCCTGACCAGTAGATCGTTATACATCACGGAGTAAGTGATCCACACAACAGTTCCCCTGCAGCTCCCACAGCATGCAGTGCTGTGCTCCTTGTCCAGTGTAGTCCTCAGGTCTGAGTCATGCTGCACAAACCCCCTGGCCTAAGGGCAGACTCAGTCACCTCATTGCAACGGAGTTGGCTGCAGGCAGCTCCCACTCAGTACTGGTGATTACACCAGTAATCTATTCCTTTATCTAAAAGTGTAGCAGGAATTTCCCATGAGCAGGGAAATCCATTGAAGGATTGATCCAATGCTATACGGTTTCCAGCATCTGAAGCAAGTAAGATTTATTTGCTATCTATATTCTTCCTCTTATTCTGCCTTATTAAAGCAGATATTTTATTAAGCCATTTGTTGTCAGGCCTTTCTTATTGAGATCCAGAAAGAACCTGGCACCATCCCTCTCTCTCACTCCCCTACCCCAGTGCAGAACAAACCCACACCCAGAATTCCCATTTCAACACCCACCACTTCTGACTCTAAGGAAGGAGAAGACCTTGCTTCTTTTCCTTGCAATTACTAAGCAAGTCTTTTCTGTCCTGTAAGAGCTCTTTCTCCAGGCCTGGAAATATCTGTGAAATTTGAAGAGGTTAAAAAGAGATCAAAGATTTTTTTTTATTGTTTTTTTTAATTTTTTAAATTCTGCTAAGAGTTACATGCTGCTGATTAAAGATCAGGTCTACCAGGAATCCAACAATTCTATAGCAATAATCCAAAAGCCAGTACATTTGTACCCATGAATCTAAGCACAGTATTTGACACTTCCTCCACTTAGAACTTTCGGTTTCGTAGCTGCAACCATCCGTACCAATCAACTGTAAAAAATTAAGCCAATTTCCAAGCCACAGTAGCTATTCTTTCCTAAATGTCACAGATCATTTAGTACATTAAGTCTCTAGCTCCTGTTTCAGCTTTCACTTCTGTCTAACCCCAAAAGCAGAGATATTTTTAGTAGGAAACTAAGCATTCTTTGTCTGTCACCCAAATTTCAAAATATCTACAAGAAAACATCATAAAAGCATTGGCTACAGCACATATTTGATTGGAATGAGCACGATACAACTCTCTACACAGAAACTCACTTTACAGACAAAACTAATTTTTGTCAGGCAGTTCCTTTTCTATCCCATTCTTTGGATTTTGGCAAATTTGAGTTTCATGTATTTTTGAACCCTTAGGAAAAAAACCCTGTAATAATAATAATAATGATAAAACTGACACACACTACCACTTCATTTAAATATACTCAACTGAAGGTCATAACTAGCAAGTTAACATCTGGACATCCTCATTTACAGTACTGACAAAAGAACACTATTCTGTTCAGGAGATAACTGCAGGCTAGCGGAATAAACAGGCTTCACTCCTTTAGGCTCCTTTTATTATAATGACGTTTTTGTAGTTAGATATTATATTTCTCACTGACCTACCTATAGAAAAATCTTCATCAGTAATCTCTGTCCTTCAGATAGATTTCAGTATTTGAATGAGGCCCGATAAAAATTTGTTTAAATCTTTTGCAAACTCTGTACTTCCACCAGAGAGGAAAATTCTTATTTTCCCCTTTTATTTTTCCAGTTTGACTGTTATGAGATTGCCACAGGTTTAGATGAACCGCAACATACGGTACTGAAATTGTGTAAAAAATATTGAAATACAAAGTATTTCAGAATGTGTGTTCTAAGTGCTTTCCATGGTTAGGTTCACAGAAAAGACTTAGTTACAGAAAACTCATAATTTCCCTTTAAGTAAGTGTGCACTACTGTGCTTATTTTTTTTGCTGGGTCTCAGAAGTCAACTCGGTGAGGATATCATGCATGTGAAAGCTTTAATTACACTTAGAGCACAATACTTCACAAACACCCATTTTTTATTTTTGAAACACAACTATGTCTTTGATTTCTCATCTACAGAAGCATTCACAGTTCTGAACAGTACTTAGAGGCATTTGGGGCTTTTGTATGTAAAGCATTTCTTTACAGTTCCCTGATTTTAAATTCAAGCATCTTTCCTTCAAAACAGCCTGAGGGTAAGTGTTGTCTTTTACAGCCTCAAGATACTCTGTAAAGCTAAAGCATTAGCTTCAGTGTCCCTTCAGTGTCACTCAGATTTATTTTTACACACTGCCTTTTTTACATACCAGCGCTCCCTAGAAATACTTATTAAAATATTGAACACATTTCTTGCTCCAAATATATAAATAATAGTTCTACTCTGTTTTATCAAAGAGGGACAAGAATTTTAGAGCACCTGGATGGTAAGCCCTTGTCTTCATCAGGTATCCTCAGATACATAGCTTCTTTTTCAAATTTCGTTTGATAAATGTTAGGTAATTCTCACTAAATTTAAATTATGTTCAACTACTAAGATCACTTCACTGGTAAGGATGCAGAAGATCTTTAAAATGAAAGGCCTGAGCAGTATAAATTTCCATAGGGGATCAGCCTATTTTTTAATAGAGAGGTTGGTGTCATCATGCTACTGAAGCAACACAGTGAAACTGTTACAATACTCATAATTTTAAAATACAAGGCTATTTTGATAGAGTATAACAACAGTAACAAAGCAGATGATAAATAATAAGAGAAAATAGAAATGTCAGTCTATGTAGAAATGGTGAAAGTAAATATATGCATTACCTTTGCAGTCTCAACATTCCACCTAATCTTGTCAGAAAGATGAGGCAGATGAAATTGAATGCAAACGTTTCTGACAGAACAATTCCAGAAATCCTAGTGTATTTTTTATAAGAGAATATTTTAAAAAGTAAACTCAGCAAGTACTGCACCTTTACTGAACTCTGACAATTCAGTGGCATTCTCTCTCCCTTATACATTTCTCTGAGGAAAATTTAGTCACATCATTTCTGAATTCCTATTATAATTGAAAGGTACAGAAACAGAGTTACAGTAAGTAATATCAAAATACTAGCTATTTTATCATGTGGGTATCCAGAAAAAGAACATATCAAAAGCACAGGAATAATGAAAGAGAAACATTAAACTTTAATTTTATGTTAGTGCTTAACATGAAAAGAATTGTTTTTCTTGCCCAAATAGGAGCATGCTAGTAAACACTTCTATGGGGTTCTCAAAGACACTCCAGAAGAGCAAATATTGTGACTTCGACCACAGAAAATTACATTATGTGTATTGTAATATCAAGATATTCTGTTTAAAAACTACTTATAAATCCAAATATATAATACTACTGTTGTCAAACCAAATACATAATCCATGTTGTCTCCACACACCATGGGGAAAAAATAATTGGCTTTTGTTACAACCACAGGTCTCTGATACAATTTGTCCATATTGATCTCATATGCACCCAACAGGGACTCACTTCATTCAAGGCAACTCCTGCACCCTGCACTCACGTCTGTCTTCTCCTTACCCTGTGGCAGCGCTTCTTAGTCCCGTTATGTAAAAGCCATGAAGATAAATAGCTTCGTAAATTATGGCTCACACAAAACAAAAAACCAGATAAAATATGGTGGTTATCAATGCTAATTAACACAATAAGGCTTTTTATCTCAGGAAAAAAAAAACAACAAAACCCAAGAACAAAAAAAACAAAACAACCCAAACAAGGAAGCTCTCAGGAAAGCTTTTTTCTCCTGTGTGCTTGTGTTACAGAAAGAGACCTTAGGGGAAGAATTCCTTTTGGCATGTTAACATATCTGCCAGACTTCCTCACTTGAAACTGTTGCTATATAGTATTTTTGGATGTGGAATAGATCTCCTCCTCCAATCTTTTTCTGGATCCTTTTAACAACCTATTATCAAGTGTATTTTCATTAAGATAATGTGTTCAAGTAACATTTCTGTGGTTTTTGCTATTTTATAAACACCTCACATGAAATTTTGAATGCTGGGTGATTTTCAGCAAACTATATCAGGCATAGAAGTAAAATACCAGCTTGACTTGAAACCAAATTTATGTAAACCAAAAGTGTGGGGGAATTCAAAGTGCCTCTTAAGAATTCTGCTATCTACGGAATGATTAGTACTAAACAATCCAAAAAACAGAGGTGTTTTTCATTACTTACTGGTGTGATGCTCCCTGAACCAGTAAATCATTTTAATAGTCTAGACTAGTGGTCTCCAAAGTGGAATGCATGCAGGATGATGACTGACCTGATCTCCTATGACAATGTGACCTCCTTAGCGGATGAGGGAAAGGCTGTGGATGCTGTTTACGTGGAATTTAGAAAAGCCTTTGCCACTGTTTCCCCACAGCATTCTCCTAGAGATGTACTCTTTGCTAGGTTAAAACAGACCAGATGTCTGGGCGTGAAAAGTAGTGGTGAATGGAGTTAAATCCAGTTGGCAGCTGGCCACAAGTCATGTTTCCCAGGGCTCAATACTGGGGCCAGTTCTGTTTAACATCTTCATCAATAGCATGGATGAGGGGATCGAGTGCACTCAGTAAGTTTGCAGATGACACCAAGTTGGGTGGGAGCACTGATCTGCTGGAGGATGGGAAGGCTCTGCAGAAGGATATGGACTAGCTGGATTGACAGGCTGTTGCCAATGCTATGACGTTCAACAAGGCAAAGTGCTGGGTCCTGCACTTGGGTCACAACAATCCCATGCAATGCTACAGGCCTGGGTAATGGTGGCTGGAAAACTGCCCAGGGAAAAGGACCTTGGTGTGTTGACTGACACCTGGCTGAATACGAGCCAGCTTGTGCCCAGGTGGCCAAGAAGATAGATGTATTTTATTGGTCTGCATGATTTGGTAACACAGACATGGGTCAAGATAAATGTTCAGTTATTGGCACTAGAGATGCAGTGGCTAGCGCTAAGGCAAGCATCTTTAACTTCAACTCCACATACTTTGTTCTGATTTTGTTTACCTAGAAGACATCCATTTGTAGAAGCCTTTATAAGCCAGCTCTGTGCACTGTCAGGAATAAGATAAGCCTCTTACCCAACATACTCAATAAAAGATAGAATCCACTTAAAATTTTCCATTTTACATCTGTGCTCAGATACAGCTCATCAGCATGAAATCTCATCTAGATGAATCTTGTGCACCTGATAAAAAAAAGCATCTAAGCAAACAAAATGCCTCTAGCCACAGAGTTCAGCATGCCTGTTAATACTATTTTATATAATTGCCTTATGATATTTCTTTGAAGGAAGTTTTCTGTTGGTTTTCCGTTAAAAGAATTTCATGTTTCCTATTCTGTTTTAGATAGTGGACCTTACATGGGATAGGGTAACTAAAGGATTAGGGCACCACAAAAAAAATTAATTATCAGAGAAGTTTAATTAGATGCAATCACACATTTTAGTACTAAGTATCACTCTATTAATACAGTTTACAAGCTTGCATATCACAGGGAGGTGTGTGTAGACTTGGTTGGTTTCTTCCTACTGTGTTTTTTCAATTAAGCCATTAAAACACAACATAAAAAAGCATCTAGAGAGAAAACATACTATGAAAGCAAAATAAACTATACTATTTTAGCAGAATTATCTGCAGTCCACCAGTTACAAATCTTTGTCAGAATAATACAATCTAATGAACTGGTTTCTGATGGAGAGATAACTACTGTGTTATAACCAGATAAAGTTTCAGCTTCATCAGTTTTAAGCGAATGCTTTCTGTTAATAGGAACTCCATTCTTTTATTGTTTTTCTCCCCCCACCCCAGGCAGTAGATTCTCAACTAATAAAAGACATATTCAAAGCTTCAGTGCCTTGAGGCTGTTTTACAATTTGCCTAAATTAAGCACGAGAGTTAATTTAAGAAGTGCAGTAGAAATAAGGAAGAATGTTGCTGAAATGCAACCAAATGTGCTACTTGTGGATGTTTCTGTCTCAGTCTCTTTATCTGTTCCTCATATGGAAGTGCTTCTATAAATTAGATAATTTTCATAATCTGACTCTAAATCTTTTTCAGCTCTACTGTGCCATTTTGGTGATTAAGGGATCAGCCCTTCACAAACCATTTTATATGTATGAGTCTCTGGTGTCCCACCATAATAGAAAGTTTTGTGTTATGGTGTTGGTTCCTTTTCTAATAATTCCTCACAGTGGTTTGGTTTTTTTTTCCCCTTTTCTTTCCTCCCCTTCAGTTGCTCCTGAACACTGAGCTAATAGTAACTACCTTAGCACGCTTCTCAGACCTCTTTCTTGAATTGCAAAAGTCAAGTTAGAGACCCCTATTTTATTTGCAAATTTAGGATTTTTTCACAACTGCCATACACATCACTTAACATTTACTTCCACTGAGTTTCATCAGATAGTTTCTCACCCAACCATTCAGTATTTCAATGCTCTTATTTGCAGGTATACTTAATTTCTCTACAAATAATAATTTTCATAATTCAGTAAGACATTACCCGTAAATGCTGTAGAACCTGAAGGTGGGTTTCTTTAAATAAAAAAAACAAAAAAACAAAACCCCACCTAATCTCCATTCTTCTTATACATACAGTACCAGTATTACCTATATTGACAACCAGAAAAAACCTTTCAGAAATCTATTTACCACAAGAAAAAAGAATCATGTTGTAGATCTCCCTCAAACCCATGTGAACCCCTAACCAATTATGACATTACCAGCTATAAGACAACATTAAAATTTCCTTCACAGATCTCAAGAAAGAGTCACCACAATACATTTTGATAGGGTAAATATAACCAAACGAAAATTAATGTAACAGGTCACATGGAAAATTATTAGGGCTTTTATATAAGCTTGATTTACTTATATAGTCACCAAAAGCTATTTTCTGCTTAATAAAGTTGAACTATGTTTTGTCCTCTGATTCAGCTGAAGTGACTTTCCAGTGAGAAGAGAAGCCACTGAAAACATTGTCCAGTATACTGGGTCAGATGAAAAGCCCAAGAACTGTGTTAGAGCAAGCAAGAAGATGCTCCAAGAACTAACTAGGTTTCAGGTGATGATCAGTACAGAGATATGTATTTTGCCAGAATGCAAAACCGAAGGAAGCCAGGAGGAAAACAGAGAAAGATGATTACAATGGCCACAGAGAGAAGCAAAGGTAATTTTTATGCTTGAAAACAAAAAGAGATTTGAAGTTTTTTGTTGTTTATTTCTAGTTTCCTTAGTGAAGAATGATTTAATAGATAAAATCTGATATACATTAATCTCCTCTCTTAAGGACAACAGCACCAATAATGCTTAAATGCTGGGTAATCAGAAAGGCTTGAAAGATTAGCAATACACTGGTTTGTCTTGTAAATTAACTTTCAGCTATTTTTATTTTTTTTTAATCCTACTGAAACTTCTCTATTTGCAGGAGAACCACAGAACTATTTTGTTTTGCTCTGGAAAGTACATAATAATATTACTTAAGCGATTTTATGTCATTGGCATGGCATTTCAACTTAAATCTTCCTGTTCTTTCTTTCCCCGTGCTGCGATATTCCACGATCTGCAAAACATAGGCTAAACTTCTTCTGGATGTTTGTAAGACCAACTTTCACAATAAAATAGAAAATGCATTAGTTTAAATCCTTCTCACATTAGAATAGGAATTAATAACAATGCTTCATCATCTTCTATGTTCAAGACAGCTTGTAAGGGGAAGGTAGCTTGGTGAGGTGGTCTCCTCTGTCATTTCTTGAGCCATGCAGTCTCCGAGGCCACAAAGCCTATGAAACATAAGACGGAAGACAGCTGGAAAACAAGAAATGACAACTCCTATTTTCATGTGGAAAGTTAATGAATATACTTTTTAATCTGGAGATCTAGGTATTTGATGTCCTTGTCAGGAAATCAGGAGTGCTTGTGATGCACTCAGCAGTCCTAATAGTGATCAGTGTTTGATTATTAGCAGAGATATAGAAATTTGTTCCACCCCCACATACTTGCTAGTGTCTCTTCCAAACAAAAAAAGTCAACTGGCCTTTTCAGTGCCAGATGCCAAAAAGAGCATATGCTCAGCTTCTCCCAACTGAGTTGCTTGGTTTTACATCATGCACATCCACCAAAACAGTAGAAACACTGAGAAGGTAGAAAGGAAAAATGTACTATGTAATATTGGTACCGGCAGCAACTGCCTGGGCCTAAAAAAAAATTCCATGAAATGCTAAGGAACATCCACAAGGGCAGGGCTGAATCCTGTTGTCCAATAATCAGGGAAGAGCGATAGACACTTCAGGCATCTCTCACTTTACACTCTTTTTGTATAGATTTTTTTTTTTTTTGGTTGAGAGGTCAGTGATTGCACTGAGTATCCATCACCCACATGTCAGAGAAACAGATGAAAAGCTCCTTCAGTGAGTACTCCCCTAAGAGTTTCTATACAAAAACTTGAGATAGCAATAGCTATAGCATAGAGAACAAAGAAAAGAGTCTCAAACTTTTCAGAGCAGAACAACATGAGAGTCCAAACAGGTATCTACAACAACTACTGGCTTCATAGATGAGGAAAAAGTCCCATTATATAAAAGTCATCCTTATGAAACATTCATATTTCACTGGTGTGACAGTATGCCTGCACAGTGGGTCAGACTCGCACAGTCAGGCTTGACACTGAAAACCTAGACTTTATGGCAGAACCAGTGTAATACAGACTGTGCTTTCCAGAAAAAAAGTTAGACTTAAAAAACCAAAGTACTGAGAATGCTAATGAGAAGAAAAATTGACATAACAAAACAGATAACAAAATCACAGTCAAGTAGAAGCAATAGACTATGATGCAATATAATATAAATATTCAGCTGTTGACAAGAACTAAAAGAATAGAGCACAAATGCATGGCATGGGAGGAGAAAGAGCTACGGGCACATTACCAGTACTGTAAGGGGTCTATATATCTAGGCATAACTGACTACATATACATATGTGCTTACAGCATGAATGCATATACACAGACAAACAAAGGAAAGTAATTATTTGTTTCATATAATGCTTTTCTCAGTTTTCGCACATCATCTCATACAAACTTTTCATTCTCTCCAGCATGGAAACAACAACAGTCTGTAAGACCATTACAGCAAGTGAAAACTCAAAAGTTCTTTCTGTCATCTAAACAATGTAATTTACTTTTTTTGTGAGTCATATGTAGCTTAAAAAGAATACAATCAGTGATTGACTATGCTAATACAGAATTTAGAAATTAAATTGTGAAGAAATCTGTGCATACATCAGGAAAAGTTTAATTAAAGGGAAATATAATGACACATAAAGTTGTTCTAATCTAACATGCCCCACTTCTCAATTGTCTGAGCTGGATTCATAAGAAAGTCTCCTTTGTGGAAACCTGAGAACCAAGTAGAAGATGTAGAAGATCCAAATCTGAAAGTTTATCAGGGATCTCATACACTAAATTAAGATCTCAGAATAGCATCTATTTTTTGTTACTTGTTGGGACACCTGCAAAGCATTTTATAAACCTTCTTTTCCTGGCTGCAGAAGCACAATAAACTGTCTACTGCAGAGTCGGACTCTGACTGTATATTAAAATACAAGCCCTCAGTTTTAGCCAGCACACAGTCCAGCATGACTAGTAATCTAATCATGGAAGAACACACGGCCATCATATATTGCCTTTAAATCTTTTTCAACTTCTATCTGTAAGCTTTGAAGTCTATAGAGATACTACTCATTACACATTCAATTGATAATACCTTTTTATGTCATGCTACTCAGTTAGAGCTCTTGTGCCATGAGTTAGTAATTCTAACCTAAGAGGTAGAAGAAGGAAAACACTATCAGAAAAAACAAGAACCAGAACTGTTCTTCCTGCAAAGGTAAGTAGTAAAAGCTGCTTGGTGTTTTACATCTCCAATGATGGGATTGGTGGGACTGCATACTTTAAACAGCTTGAGTCTCTTCAAAAAACTCTTATTCTCAAAAGTCACTGGAAGATGACCTATTTTTCGTTTGTGCTGGATCCAAACCGATACACAGAGCATATTCATCAAATTACGAAGCCTCCCATTAAAAACCTTGGGGAAACTTTTTGTGAAGATCTTCAGCAAATGCTCATACACTTAGAAGATGAACATCAATACAATGATGAAATAAACCAGATTCAGGACTTAAAGTCCTATGCAAAACTGGATAACAGCACATCTCCTTGTTTATGTAATGTGTTGTTGATTCTACAGAAGATGCAAAAATATTTAAAAGCCCTAACACCAACTACTGAGACACAAAGCCAGTCTTGTGAAGTCCAAATATTTTGAACCACAATTCTGTTCTTATGGACTATCCATCACACTAATAATGACTACATTTCTTTCACTTTTTTACAGTTTTTTTGATACAAGCACTTGTTGACAAATTGCCACTTATTTTTTCCACACATCGATAAACGTGAAAATGCTTTGAAGGATCAAGGCCAGTGTCTCTTGGCTGCACACAGAGGTTGCATGAGTTTCATCAGCTGTTCCTACTGGCATAAAGAACAGATTCTGGCATACAGTATTATGTAGGTATATGACACCACAATGTCTACAAACTTGGAGACGATTTCCGAGAAAGTCTCTGAATAGACTGAAATTATTTGTAATAATTTCAAAGATCCATATTTTTGATGGCAGAGAGTCCAGCTTTGCTCTGAAATGCAGCTGATACTGAAATCAGCTTACTTTGTTCATAAGATGTTCCCAGATATGATTGCATGGAAAAGTTAAAATCTCATTAATTCCTAAGTAAGTCACCTAAAACAACTGCCCTCTAAGAAGACACATTCCCTTCTGGCTAATTTCTCCTTTCACACAGTTTTTAATAACTTTCTACTCTTGAATCTTTATCACCAGAGTCTGTTGCCTCACAGGCTGAAGACAATCTGAGAGGAATGTGTGAGAGCTATTCATGAAAAGGATTTTAATGTTAAACTAGTAAGTGAACACATATTTCTAAAGAAAAAATAGAGCTATCATTATTCAGGGAAAAGGTCTGTAATCTTAAATGTAGCCTTTAGCGCATATGTGCTTTCATTTAAAGAGCAACTAACTATAGAAGAATTAAAGGTGTTTAAGGAGCATGAAGTATGTCTCCCTTGTGAAAGCGTGGATAATGGAACTAAAGAAAATTCCCATCTTCCTCTAGAACTGCTTTACATGTAAATTACAAATTTACAACCAGTTCTAACAATTTCTATCAAGAAATTTCTAATTCTAATTTCTAACAAGATTTCTTAAAATTAACTACCAGAGGAAGTAACCATTTAATCTTGTTCTCTACACTGGAGTATCTGTATCTGTCTCATACCACAAGTATTACAAGAATGAAATACAATGGCAATGCCGTTCTTGCGCATATCACTTTTATGAATTGAACACCTCCTCCCAAATTTATTTCTTATCCTGAGATTATTAAATGCATGCATATGCCTACGTGAAAAGCATATGGGGAAAAAAAACCCCAAAACCCAACAAACCACAAAACTAAACCCGAGCCACCCAAACCAAACAAACATACAAAACCCAAAACCACTCCCCTTCAATTACATTCCCTTCTTCTGTTCACTTGCAAATCCTAGCAAGCCAAGTATTTTTTTAGAAATCTGTCAATGAATGGCCTTCTCATTCACTGAGTCTTCCTCTAGCATAACAATCCTTCACAACGTATGGAGACAGAATGTTGCAATCAAAAAAGACCATCTCCCACGGTATTATAAACCATAACATGCGAGTGTTGACATATAAAACTATCTACAGGCAGAACACACAAACTTCCCCTCATTAGTAATAGTCATAAATGGTTCTTTACTCATGAGGCAAACTCCACGTTGTAAATGAAATTGTATTTTGTAATGAATGTAATTAACTGGAAATAAGGAAATGTTAAGTTTACTACTATTCTTTTCCTCTCAAATGCAGCTGCTTTACTTTCCAACCAAAATATTCTTCAAATCCAGTGCTGCCTGATACGCTCACGTATACGTCCCCATGTCCATGAAATTGGAAGACCTGTTCTTTAGGCACAACATACTACTAGAGGGGACAAAAAGCAAGGCTGAAATCTGCCAATGTGCTTTTGCAAGTTTGAAAAGCTCCTTGCTTACAAGATAATTCTGAAAAGACCAAAAGTCTAGAGAATGTCGAAACAGTGACACTTTCTCAAAATATGCTGTAATTACTATATTTACTGTCTTCATCAGTTCCTGCAGTATGTTAAAACCAGAAGGTACTGAAAACAAGGTGCCATTCCTTTAACTGGTGTACAGAAATGACAGGAATGCAGATGGCAGTACATTCATTTAGGCATTCACTCAGTTTTTCCTCCTCTGAAAGCTTCTCTTATTGAAGCATTGGTTCTGAAGATCCTGTGATAGAAGACATTTCTACCTTCTAGAAAAGTTTTCAGGGGGGAAACCTGAAATTTGATGGTATCTTCATATGGTTACCTTCTGAGCACTCACACCCTGGGAACCTAAGCAACTACGACAGAAATCTAGGGAAGAGAAGTTACATCCCACTCCATTTCAGACACATATAGATGCTGAGGAACTGTAGTGGTGATTGGTTCCATACAATTCTTCCTAAACTTGTGTCCTGGTTAAACCACACCACCTTGATAATGTGCAGGAGAATAGTCAGGGTACATGCTATCACTTCCACCATAAATACTCCTATACATATGCCTATAAGCACACCAGACACTACTTAGCTTTGGTAAGTGGGATGCACTGCTTTAATTATACACAACACTCACCATATACATTCATTCAAAGAAATAGATACACTTTTGTACAGGCTATACTCTAGATACATAACTCCTATATGATCTCATGATACATATATACAAATAGTAAAAATCACACTCGCATGCAAGGATAAATATATCCTAAACACTCCAGAATGGAAACATTATAAAGACATGTTAAAATTTGCTGAGTACCGCAATATGGATAAATATTCTCACTTTTATATATATATATATATATATTTAGAAACATCCATTTCATTAAGCTTCTACAGATGTTTTTCAACCAGCAGGTATATTAAGGCTTACAGAGTTTTTCCTCTGCCATAAACTCAGAGATACAGTCTCTTTATAATGATGTTCTACCTAAGATGTAATTATGTGAATTAACAAAATCAATACATCTGTTTTCCTTATAAATTATTGTGAGCTGTAAAGGAAGTTAATCTACCACCTCCTCTAGAATATACGGAAACACTGTCAAAGAGACTTGTTATTTATTTGTCATAGTAATTATTGCTCTCTGCCTGATAAAGTACACTCTTTGCCTTTTAAGAAAGCAGTTTACTTTGTAAGGACTATTAGAAAACATGAATATTCCAAGTCCTGTGAATATAATTCAGCAGCCTGTCAAGTTAAATTGGGTATTAAAAATGGAGCTGTTGTTCTTGCATATGCATCAAATTAAACCTCGTAGTATTTCATATTTAAATAGTGAAGGGATAGTTGTGAGGCAAAATAACTGAACTTTTGTGCATGGAAGAAGATTCTGCCCTCTCTACAAGTAACATTCCAATAACATAATTTGCTTTCTCTTTTATTTTCTCCTTTCTCCTTTTTCTACTCAAATGTGCTTGGAGAACCTTCCAGAAGTTAAGACACCTTGTATATTTACTGCAAGAATACTCAGTTTCCCTGTTTGCCAGCTGCTACTCAAAATGAATGTATACAACAGAATACTTTTCCATATTTGATATAGATCTGTCCATTATACTCACTGCTAGTGTGTCTTAGCATCTTCCAGTCATGCCTTATTTCATATGAATAACACCTATTTTATTGCAGCTTCAGATGTTCAATTATTTAAGGTGTGAGAGATGGGCTGATTTCAATCAGAACCTAGAAGACCCATTACCTGAATAAGACAAGACAGCTACCAGAAACAGGATTTTTTCCGAACACTTGGAATAGCTCTGACTTAGAAAATACAATCTTCCTTCCACACTTACATGCCGGCACAACTGAGATCAATAAGAAATCCATCCTTTGCTGTATACCTCAAGCACTTAAACACCGACTAAGAAAGAAAGAGCGGAAAATTCAGAACAGGCCTCCTTAGCAGCTGGGGGGAGGACGCAAGACAGAGGAAACCACATTCCTGTGACTAGTTATCTTGCCTAATACAGTAATTTCTTAAAAATAAAATTATTCCTTATTTCCCAGCATTCCATTTTTCTTTGTTCACTGAACTCAGTTTGCACAATAAAGCCAGAAATATCAGCTTCCTTTTCTCCATCTTCAACATTAGCAAAATGTCAGTGGGTTTGGATTTCTTATATTAAAGAAGAAAGATTATGGTTTACAGTTTTGTAGGTTTTGGTTTTATAGTTTTGGTGCAGCTCTCTGGACATCATGGAAATATTGCATAATATAAATAAGTTCTGAAAACCTTCTCTCTTTCTTTCTAGTACCAAAAACTAAAGATTGTACCTATCCTAAAAAATTGTGCTTGTCTTAATACTTTAGGATAGGAGTCCATGAACCTCAGAGGAGAGAAATAAATTGTGATCAAAACAAAGTGATAACTTTGATGCAGATATGGGCAGTCATTGTATTTTCTTACAGTCAGTTTGATGTTGATTAAGGAGGAATACATCCTCACAACTTTACATACTACGAAGTCATACTAGATCAGATGATTATGCAAACACTTCCCTTTACTAGATTTTAAACCACCCAACTCCTTTTGCACAGCTGAAAATGAGTACAAGAGACAGCACAATGTGATCAATCTTAATGAGCAAGCAATACATCAGACTGATTGACTGCCAACCAACCAAAGAACCAGCTACAAAGACCACACTGCCAGACCTAGGCCAAATTCTCACCTAGTACCAATCTTTCACTCCACTGAAGAACAAAACTGACAAAAATTGCTGAAGTACCTTCCATGAGTGCACTCAGGTAAAGTGAGGTTTTTTATCATGTACCCTGCATTGGAGGTAAACCTCAGTATTTGTTGTGGTCAGTCCTCAAAAATCAAAGAGCTTTTGATGATTTTGAGTACCAATGACTTCATACTATCCCTTTTTAAGACAGATAATATTGAAAAAAAAAAAAGGCAGAAGGACACTATGTTTATATTTATTTTCTGTTATGAAAATATAACTCAATGTTCACATGAATTCTGCGTCTGTCTTTGGGTAACAAAACAGAAACATGCTCAATTACACAAGTTTTTGGCATCAAACAAACCCTACTGAAGTCAACTTAAGCTGAAGGTAAACTATACTTGTAAAAATAATAAAAATTCTATTTTAGATGCCTAAATATGTATCTAACAATTTTACTCTAGACACTTCCCCCCATGATAAACTTCAAAGCAAGAAATAACATGGCTTTTTAATATGACATTCCTGTAATTCTCCAAGCAAAGAAATTCAATGTTGAAAGGCAGTAATACTGTACCTTGATTTCTTCTATTTCGTCTGGCACTATCTTGTATGCAGATATAGTCCCACCCAACCTGAAATCAGGAGAAAAAAATATTCTCTGAAATCAGAACAAAAATGTTCTCAAAATCAATAATGCAAAGCACAGGATGTTAATGGTGTCATTACTTGTTGCAAAACACAAATATCCCTCCTACCAGTTTAAAGGTAAAATGTGTTAAGCCCCAAAACAGCAAAAAAACCCTTTCCTTTCTTTATCCAAAGAAAAATCATCATGTAACTAACATAAACATTAGAAACAAGGTGTCCTTCACTAGCCTGGAAGATAAGAATGAGGTCAACTGAGCAGAACTACCATCACCAGGATGTTATTCTTTATATTAATGGCCATCAGGCATCATACTCTGACCTCTTTTTTGTTGTCTAAGTTATATGGATGAGCTTAAGTATTTGAAACCTGATATGCTTTGTGCTCAGTACTTCACTAAGCTGCTATACAGTGTTAAATAAATCCAAATGCAATTTTATAAATTGATTTTTTTTTTTAATTAGACACCTGTGTACAGAACTCACAATCCACACAGACATTATGGCTTCCGTGTTTGAAGAGTCTCTGTTGTTCACGACGGGTAATAAAAAGTAAGTGACGTGCAATAGTTGGCACTGATGTAGAAAAAGTGGGGTTTGCTCCCCATTGAACTTACTTGTCTATATCCTGCAAAAGTTTATGGTAAAGAATAGTTGACATGCTGAGGATGCATGAATAGCATGTACTACAAATTGTGCTAAATAGTACATTTTCTCCAGAGACATGCAGTCATGGCTTCTTTTATTTCATGAAGCAGTATGATTGATAGTGACAACTCAGACCTAAAAATATAACTGCCACTAATGACCTCCCTGCTGGCTCTAGCAACACTAGTCATCTTCTAGGTCCTACAGAAATGGAAATCATACAAGAAACTAAAGCAGTAGACAGATATCAAATGTGCATTTGTATTATATGTCTATTATTGGAATTTTTGCTTCCCATTGTGAGCATTTCTACACCGATGTATTTCCTTACATTCAGTCTTGACATTATTACACATATAGTTTACTGAACCTAAATAGGGGAGAAGAGAGTAACAGAAAGCACATTAAGATTTTCCTCGTAAGTCCTACCTTTCTGTATCTCTACAAGTAAGTCACTCAGAAATGGATGGTTTGAAAGCTTTAGACAGAAGATGAAGTCTGCATAGAAAAAGCCAAGTCTGAAGTCCATCATTGCTCCAAGTAATATCAACTGAGATTTCTGAGGTAGAGACAGGGTCCACATCACAGCATTCAAATTCAAGATGAACCATTAGAGTGCAGTAATTACTCTCTCCTATTTCATCTGCAACTTCCATTGCTGCTTATCATCAATGGAGTTGAAAGTTGGGAGAGAAGTGAAGCTTTTTTCTGCCAGTGCAAGTACAAACATGAGCTTTTAATCTTCACTATACCTGACCTTTGTGCAAATGGTGTTGCCAGGAACAGCTACAAGAAACGGGTTTTAAATGAAAGACTGCTTTATTATATAGTGACAAGGCTCAGATCAGCGCACACTGTTATTGCACATGACCAGTCCTTATACTACTGGAATGAAGTCCATTAGAAAAACATTTTTTATTTAGTTCTTTCCGATCCATTACTGCCCATATTCCGGAGTACCCAAAAAAATAACTTCATTGACTTTCTATCCTCTAGCAGAAGGGGAGGACAGAGTCTCTGCTGCCAGCACTCCACTAGCACAGAATTCCACTTAGCAGATTTCTTTATTGTCCACCCTCAGCACAACTATTAAGCACTTTCTTGGAATACACAGGAAAAAAAAAAAACAACAACCAAAACTAAAAATCCAAATAATTGACTTAGTAAACTCATTCAGCTTGCTTAAACCATTAATTAGCATCATTTTCTGCAAATACTTCTGCAAAGTTCTCTGTCAAGAGCTTAGCATACTCTAAATCTGCCAAGTTGCAGTCCAAATGGTAGTACATTTTAAAGTAAAATGTCAATTACTACAAATCCACAGTTCTGAAAGAGAGCGTGACAGAGGACTTGCATGTGACATATGTTTTTTCATTTTCTTGGGAGTAACCTCTCTCTGCTGGTTGGTTTTGTTAGAAAGTTTTACACCAGCTTTTTTGTTCACAGTTTTTCAAGAGCAATTACACTGCAATCAGAAAAGCAAAGGACCAGCTGGCATGAGGACACATTAACTACTGTGGGCTTTGTACACTAAAATGTAATGCAGCATGAACATGTTAGAAGGGCCAGAATTCAATTCACCAGGGATCTAATTCTTGTGCAGATTCACTCTTCATCTTTCACACTTTTTAGTTTTATTATAGATTTTATTACATTTTCCTCTAGTTGAACAACACAACATCCAGCATTCTACAATGTAAACGGCATTTTCTCTTCAGAACAAATCCACAACCAAAAGCAAAGCTAAATACAATACAGCATTATTTACTACTGGAATTATTTTAAATACTAGTTAGCTTTATTTTTTCACATGTGCATATGCTACAGATAATCTCTGAAAGGTCACACAATTTATATTAAAATTTCAATAGACAGCAGTCTCAACAGGTTTGTATCATACCCAGCATGTAATATTGACACTCCAGTTCCCTAATCCCTTTGCAGGAGAGAAATGAAATTACTCCTAGATGTAGAAATTAGAGCTGATACAATAAAAATGAAGAATCACACCTCATACTGGCCTCAATTGGTGAAAGTATTTGAGGAGAGAATCAGAAAAGATGATATGGGAAAATCCATAAAGATAGTTAGGCAATAATAAATCTCATGTAACTATTTGCACAGGATTTTGTGAAAGAATATAAACTGTCTTTTTTAGGGAAACAAGTGCATCTCAGGTTGAAATACAACGCTCAGACTGGGTTTGCTGGAAGTTCAAAAAAAGTATTGAGGAGAATGTGGAAAGTAAGGTTTCTATAGCAACCTAAGAAATTAGCAAAATACAGGAAATAAACTGAAGTGAGGCCAATACAGTTGTATTGGAACAGATGGAAGCTTTACTATTTCACAAATTAAAGCAGAGTACCACTGAAGAGAGAAAACTTGAACTTCATCCAAGTAAAGGAAAGTTAAAAAACATGAAGAACTGTGCTCAGATGGAGGCAAGAAACAATGAACCATGGCCCTAATGGGAAGAGAACTTGAGAAAACAAAACTTCAAGAGAAATAAATTACAACTCTTATAACAATAAACTATCAAGTTTTAATAAGTTATCTTTTTATTACCTGTTTGCTATATGTTTCAATAATCTACCTAAACCAGAAACTGAATTTCTCATTTATAAAACATTTATTCTTGATATAAGGTTAAAATGATCACAGTATTATTTCCCGTATAACTGCAAGTTGGACTTCTGTCTGGTCTTCCCTGCGCCCCTGTATAAATGCCTGTACCAATGGACTCACTGGGTTAATTACTAAATAGCTAAATCATGTGCAAGGCACTTGTGCACTTGGACTGAATCAATACTGAACAGATTTTACAATTTGAATTCTGACTAAAGATATGAACATACTCTTTATATACAGTTCCACATTCAGTGACTGCCATAAGAAGCTGAGCTATTGATTCATCCGTTAACTTAATTAATGAGTCATACTGAATGCAGTGAAGTCAATTTTCTAAAAATAGCTTCTAGCCAGCTTGGCTGCTGTCATCTGCTGAAGTTCTGCAGTGCCACTTTAATTGACATTAATCTTTCTTCAGATAGATCACTGTCTAAATGATATGAAGTTGTCGTTAAACCTCCCAGTGGAACTCTGCTTCACCTTTAAATGAAAGCAAAACTCAAAATCCTTTTTGCCCACCTTTTTGGTTTTTTCCCAGATCCATCTCATAAATATATTTGTTATTTACCATCAGGATATTTTGATTTGATTTATAAACCAAGCAGAGACTATGCCTGTGAGCAGATCAAATGACTGGGAGCCAGACTGTCTATTTCTAATTCTAAGAGCATGTTCATTTTATCACAGACTACTGAATATGTTATGATACTACTACTGCTGGAGCAAACTGACCAAGACAGCATTTTCAGCTTACTCAACTGGGCTTAATGGTGATCTCAGCAAATCATCTTGCCTTGGATCCTCACATACAGCCAAAACTTCACAGAGTATTCCCTGGAAGGAGATAGCTGAATTTTTTATTTGAAAACAACTTTGTACTCTACTACCTGTAAAAGCATACATTAAAAGCAGTCACAAAGCTACTTTGACACTAGTTTCTATCCTTTGAGAAACTGTTAAAACACCCTGAGGGAGGGAGTAAGATGATAGGCTATTTCAGGCTCCCTTCCTACACAACAGAACACTGGTAGCTAGAGCAAGCTGGCTGCAATGCCGGCGACAAATACTGCAAAACAGCCTGCAGAGTGCTTCGTGACAACAGTTTTACTCACTCTAAGGTGTAGAATTACGTGATGAAGATCCACCTCGTGTTTTCTGGTTTGTTTCTTTTCTTTTCTTTTTTTTTCTTTTTTTTTTTTTTAATGGTTTCAATAATGACAACCCAGAAAACTTACTTCTCTCCCCTCCCCACCCATAATCTTAGGCTAACTTCAACATGCTGTACTCAAAAACCTCACAGAAATAAACTGATTCCAGACATGCCCTCTGTCAGTTCATGTCTGCCATGAATGACAGCTCTGGGATTAAGATGTCAGAATTACAGGATTCTCCCTCTGTCTCACCATGTGCCAAAAATTTATTGCACATAAAACAAAACGAAAAAGGGGGTGGTGGTGTTAAAATCAACCCAATGTTTTAACATTTTGATTCCCTACCTTGCTACTGTTTGAATAACAAAACTATAAGAACACATTTGTCCCTGCTTTCTGGCTTTTTCCTTTTTTTTTTTTTCCTAAACAGAATAAACAAGCCACATTTTTAAGAAGGAAACAAATGTTGGTTTTTTTTCTTTCACCCTTCAAAGTGTCATTGTTTTGAGGGTTTTTTTTCTTTCATTGTTTTTGGGGTTTTGTTTGTTTTTTACTTTACTGCAGGAAAAGAATAAATCGGAAGCAGCTAATTTTTCAGGCACCTTTCATATGGAAATACTGTTACCTCAACAATCTGTTACTGTGTAAGAGAGCAAAAAGGATCTTTGTCCTCAGTATATGTCAGAGGCTAGAGACCAGGCGATTTGTATGTCATTTGGCAACCACATGACCAGGAGCCACTCTCCCCTTGGAGCAAAATAATTTGTGTATTGGGGGCAGGGGAGAGAGGACTGGAACTGTTATGGTATAAATCAAGTACATAAACTTAAAATACACCTCTGTATAGTTACCAAAACTCACATCAGTTCAGGGTTTAGTATAGTTTTCTTGGGGGTATCATTGGTTTAACTCAGCGCACCGGGCACACCTACATATGACATTTTGGGGTATTATTGCTGCCACCCAAAAGATTACAGGCTGCCTCCTCTTGAAAATGTTTATCAGTTTACTTACTGCCTAATAACGACATATAATAATGGGAGCAGGGAAGGCAACACCCCCACCAAATTTTAGGCTTGCAAGCACTGGCCCCCAACAGAAACAAAACGGATGAAGAATACACTTAAATACATGAACTTTTCAGTGGTGCTGTTATTTTTTCACCCTCATCATAAAGACAGATGCCTTCTGGCCAAAAGTAGGAGTAAGGCTGATCTTCCATTAGAAGCAAAGACTATATAAGTTTTGATTCTCACTAAAAAAAAGCTTAATAATTGTTCAAAAGTCCTATCATCAATACTTGCATGATTCACAGCAAGCGTATGAAGCATCCGGATGGCAAGTATTTTAAGATCTTTGAATAGAATGAAACATAAACAATAGGGATGAACATCAAATTTTTTTTTAGGACTTTAGTATTTAACTGTGTCAGACAATACAGCATGCATAACATTACATCAAATATTTCGGGCTTTGTAATAGCCTAGTTCTACCAGATTATAACAAAGGAGAGAAGCACTGCATCTGAAATAGGCTGAACATAAAGTATCAAAGACTCATTCCGCACTCACAATTTTCATTACAGACTCAAATGTTTTATTTCTAATAAAAACTGACTTTTAAAGTCTTCCCAAATTCCAGCAAAATACAAAAACAGTCTTGCCATGTGGACTGACAGCAAAAAAACCCAGCTTCTTTGCAGGATGAATGTGTGTATATAGAGCAGAGGAATGATTGCACTACACTCCATTTGATTGGTAACCTAACTATGGAAATCATACATTAAATCAAACAGACAGAAATGTCAGCTAGATTTAACTAAAAACGCGTTCAGTGACTTTGAAAGTTCCCGCTGGGGCATCAGATGCTTGACCAGCCAGCTCATTAAACAACATGAGCAAGATCTGAAATTTCCTGAGAGAAAAAATATGCAGAAGCAGACAAAAATCATTATCACAAAACCAGTCAAATTCTCACCAGTTAGACAAAGAAATATGGATTTAATATCCATGTTGGGATTTAGTTGGTAGACCAAGGACTTTAAAGCACTGTATGAAGAGACATATTTATAGTAAGGGCCAAGACAATAATAAATGTTTATCTTACTTTGTCCTATAGGAAATACAGTGGTAGGGAAATGAAGGAGAGATAGAGCATTTGCATATATATTGCTAGCAGTTGCCTGTCAAAAATCCCCACCTACCTCAACTGAAAGCAAAATTTGTGTGCCTGAGAGTGACCTTTTGGCTATCTTGGAAGGCATTGCAAATTAAAGGACTTAGGCAATATGATAAGGGTTGCAGTGATCTGCTAGGAAATGAAAGATTCTACTGGTAAATTACCATCACAGCTTGCAGAAATTTATACAGACAGATAAAGCTATTTTTGCTGACACTCCTAGGATTTCAATTGAGCTTTATTTGCTTCTACCCAAATGTAGAAGAGAGATCATCTGAAGAAAGTGTTAAGAAGATTCCTCCCAGAAGACATAGTTGACCCACAACTAGTAGAAACAAAAAGGCTTATTTTCTTGTAATAACCCTCCTCCACAGACTTTCAGAATCCAACAAAAAATGGATTCAAAAAAAATGTCCCTCCATCATGAACCCTCAAGTTTTGCCATGTATATGCTTATCTCACCCCACTACAATACCACCATTTTCTTCCCAATAACTTTAATGTATATTTTCCCTTTCATTTCTTACCTGAGGCACATGCTTGTCAGATTCTTGTGAAGACTGCTTAGACACACAAATTCCATGTGCATGCTTATGCTAAGGCTAATAAATATTAAATATTTATTTTTAGAAGAGAGGAAGTTTGGCTGGAATATACAAAACCAAAAAAGTGAGTAATGGAAACACAGGGATCCCTGATGTTGGAGAATAAGCTGGAATGAATTGCAGATCACATGTTTAGAAGAGCAATCAGGCAAAAAGGCATCCAGAAAATGTCTTCGCTGCCAAGAATACCAAAAAAAGACTAAAGGTGAAAGCAGAATGACTCAAACTTGGGAAGAATAAAATGTGGGAAATATGTGGAAATGGTCTGATCATTCCAGATTCCAGTTCAAATTTGTTCTTTACAATTTAAATCCCAGGGCTCATGGAAGACTGACAGAATTTTTAAATAACTTGTTTTAAGAAAAAATAATTCCTACAGTTCTGAAATTACAAAAATGATAGAGGAGTCTCAGAGGCAAGCAGCATCTACAAGGGCTACCACACTAGTTCACACAATACTTCACCTTCCCAAAGCTCTAATGTCTCATTTCTCTCCGCACCACATTCCAGAGAAATATAAAGTATGAATACAACCCAGTATATGAATAATGACACTCTTTTTATGTCTATATTTCTCCAGTTAAATTCAGAGGTGGAATTTGCTGCTGGTTTTTTTTTTCCTGAATGTATTAGTGTGTTTGTCTATCTATACACATATTGCCATGCGTAGCCTAAATGGGAGAAGTAAATTGTCTTTAAAACAGCGACCTGACTCAGCCAGGGCTTTTTTTGAGTATGCTGTGCGCTGTGGATTGTGAAAGGTGAAAAAAAAAAAATAAAAATTAAAGGTATTCAGCCACAGAATGGAGTCATATGAATAAAACAACTCCATATTTGATTTAGTGCTTTTCATACCTAGGAGGAACTTTCTACAAACAGCATTACTGACAATGCTGAAAGTGAGATTTTATTGCATGTCCTACAGTTATCTCCATTCCAGATAATTTGCAGCTATTTTTGAAGCCATCATCCATACTTTACAGCTGCTTGTAAAATACTTTCGCAAGGTCCAAATTCAAGTTATTGAAAAAGCATTTCTTTGTTTTTCATATATTACTGGCTATATGGGTTTTTCAACAGTCCTGTTTTCATTTTATGTAGTTGTCATTCCCTTTTTTCTTTGCATCTTATCATTTAAATGTAAATAAAATGTTTCTAGATAAATTTAAAAACCACTGATGTTATTGTCTCTGCTACTCATGTCACAACTCATTACAATCTGACTTAATACTGAGAAACACAGTAGGCAGGGGACACGTGGATCTTAGACAACTTGAGGTATTTGATTAAGTGTGAATTCATTCATTTGGTTTCATTCAAGTCCTAAAAAATATGACTACTTTAATTTCTAGATAGTTTGCACAAACATAATCCATTGGAAAAATGTAACTATTGACTTCTCCTTACTTGCAGCTTTAAGTGACCTTGTAAGTCATTATCAGCTATGTTCTACTACCATCTATTTTGTATGATACCTTAAAATAAAAATAAATTACAATAATCCCCTTCAGTTTCACTTTGCCAAAGCTCTTCTCCCTTGTAACTGCTCCCTCTACAAGCATCATATTCGGAAAGAACAGTAACCCACCTCACAGTAACTGAAGATTTTTATATTTTTTTTTTTTTTTTGTTAAGATGTGATTGCACAAGGTTACTAAGCACATATACATAGTACTTACTATCGTACTCCTTTGGGTGACATAACATCATTGGGTGACATAACATCATTGGGTGATCATAACATCTCTGATAACTTCAACGTGTCTCCAGCCATCCCTCAGCTGAAGAACAAAAATGAGGAAGAGATGTGATCCCTTCCTCAGTTCCTGCTTCAGCACGGATGAAGAGGAGTGAAAATAGATAAAGTGAATGCTGGAGTTTACATTTCTGTAAAACAAGTCACTTTCTTAAGTGCTGTCATGTATATTCCACGTTGCTGAGCCCTGGTCAATTTGTCTAGATAAAAATAGCAAAAGTGACAGTAGGGTATCTCTTACAAAGCAGAAATTTAGTCTAGCAGTCTCTGCCATGTAACAGTACATCTGGAAATGATAACTCCACACAGGTTTTAAAAAATTGTTAGAAGCAGTAGACACCTCTTTTCCAGCATGTCCGTGTTGGTCTCCCTTTTCTCGCTAGCAATCAACTTCATATATCTAGAGAACAGTCTTGAAAAATGCTCAATCTGCAGTCCTACTGGCAAATACCGCAGATAGCTTAGATGTGTTTCTAGGCATCTGAAATAGCCCGTATGCTAACTGCAATCACAGATGCACATTGGAAAAGATCTAACACTATAGATTTTGCTTACTCTGTAGTCCTAGAACCACCTGATATTATGATGCTAAACACCTGATTATTAATAGACAAATGACTAACATGACCCATGCTAATATTGCTAGTACTTGCTACTTCACACAATACTTCCTGAGTCATGATAAGAAAGAAAATCAAAGATGGTTAGGGCAACTTCACTTGCAAACAGATACTGAGGACAGTACAGCATATGCATAACCCTCACAGACACTGATATCGATAAAGGTATCTGAGGTTTGTGTACAGGGATACCTGGGTTTTATGAGTAACCCACTGTAAGAAAATGCCATTTCCTTGCCAAATCACAATGTACGGTTTTACTCCAAACAAGCAATTTTTATTATGTAACCTGCCTTTTCCTTCCATAACTATCACTGAACACTCTCACCCCTCAGACAGTAAGTAATAACTACAAAAACCTAGTTACAAGAGCCCAGAAATAATCCAAATCTGTACTGAGTTTCAGTAGTACCTAAATTTAGGAACTGAGCTAAACTGCAGCATCACATTGAGAGAACATTTAAATGTCGGTAGAATGAAGTTTAGGACTTTAACCTCTGGTAAAACTGCAAAATCATGCTGACAGTGCAACAATTTAATTGTCTTGCAAGGTTTTGTTCTATTTTGGATTTGCACTTGTGATCAAAGAGCTTACAGGTAACTGGGCAGCGTCAGGTCAAACAATAAAAGAATGAAAGGCCTATCCTGAAAAGGTGGCTCAGTACATATCAATGAAATCAAACAAAATTGAACTAGTAGGGCCATCTCTTCAATTTAAATCCTAAAAGAGGGATCTAGAAAGCAGGTGGACCAAAGACCATTTACAAATGAAGAGAAAACTCCAGATTTTGTATCTTATAAGACATTCCTACCCACCTCCAGCAGAATACCGTGGGTAGATTTTACTACGTTATTTTAACATAAACGATATTGTCAGCTATATTTTCATCTAAACCCTGTCAGGACAAATAGCAATGCCATCCCTCCACAACAGCAGTCAACACTTTAGCTCCTATTTCTTCCAGCCATATCATCCGACTTCAAGTGCTCATTGATACATAATTCTACCCTAGATAAGTGTCAACATAAATTTCATAGCTGCAGTACCTTAAGCTGTTAAGGCAGCATACTTCTCCAAATTCAGTAGTGTTCTTCAAGGCTGAGAAACATGATTACCCATGCACATTTTTAGTTGTCTTCATAAATCAGACAACAATTATAGTAAATGGCTTTAAACGAAAAAAGACTTCTAATGCTCTGAAGCTTAGATTACAGATGTTTCAGTATGAAGAACAGAATATCCTTTTTCATCTTAATCAAGGAAGAGCAAATATTCAGTAGAAGTACCCTCTCACAATTTGCTTCACCTTTGTAAGACTGCCTTTTATAATAATTAGTCCAAAACTCACTTACACTGAATTTAAAATCATTTGCAATGAAAAAAAGATGTGGCAGAAGCTTTTTACAAATGAAATAAAGTCAAAGTTGAGTACCTGATACCTAAAAAAGTTCATTCCAAGGTTATCTTTCTGTCAAGTCTGTTGATTAACACACAGTTCAGCTGACCTTTACTCCATGGTGGCCAATTCCTTACAGTGGAGCACAGCAATTCCAATTTTGCCACATGTGCCATTAAGACATAAACTCTGCAGGTGGATTTTCAAATTTTAACTTGAGTTTTCACTGATAGCAAATATATTAAATTAAAATGTGATTTGTAAAATGAAATATGTTCAAAAATAAAAATATGAAGAAAGCAAGTAACACATACTGATGATAACATTATTATCTCTCAGTCATTAATTATTCTATGAAAAATAAGGCAGTGGTATACGGTTGGCAGGTACCTATTTTTCTTTAAAAAATTGTTGGTTTTAGAACTTCCACCCACACATGCACACACATGCTCTTCAATTATTCATGGCCTGTACCTGGCCCATAGGGAACTTGCAATAGGTCCATTAACAGACAAACATCATGCAAGTGAGAGGTATTCTCTGCTGGAGAAAAGAGATGAAGGGAGAAATACAAGCAGAGCAACATATGTTTCCCACCTCTATGCTCTTGGCTGCAACTGCCCTGTTCCAAAACCATTTCCAAGTACTGTTAACTTTAGAGATTCTCCCTCTAGCATTTACTGAAGTCAGGGAGTACCTCCAAAATTTCCCTTCTAGAAAAAATTATGTCACCTTCAGCTTCTACAACTAGATACTTTATATAGTATTGTAGCATTATTGGCCCTTCTACTCCTGCCCCAGCTCAATTTCATCTTCCGAACTGCACTGATACATACATGAGCACAAACAGAATACAGGTTTTCTAGCCCACTTTCCTCCACCCCCACCCCTTCCAATCTTTCCCTCTTCTAAAACTAGCTAAGTAGCTAAAATATCTATATACTTCAGGGAGCTTGCATATTATTGGAAAGCTCTGTTTTACAGAGCAATTCAGTCTACGACACAGTTTTACACTAAATTACTTTAAAGCAAATATAAAGTACTAGCAGTCTTCTCATAAGTCAAAATGATGAGTTAAAATAAGTTAAAATAATGATCCTAACTCCAGACTCCAGAGTTCAGATCATGAACTAATTCCTAACTCCAAACATTACCTAGTGACAGATACTTGCTACTTGTCTTTTAAAATGTTTATTACCTCTTCTGTCAGAATTCTCAGAGCTTTTATTAACAACGGAACTATTAAACATAGGAGATGAAGGAGAAAAAAAACCCAAACCCTTAGGTCTGTCTATCTGTTATTTTTAGAGAGCTATATCAGCATCCCACATCAGATCACAGCCAACTCTGTACCACAGTTAAAAGTGGCACCAAGCCACAACTAATAAACCAAGCTGACAGGGAAAGCATGTTGGCTTCTACTCAGCACTGTGCTACAGACAGCTACGTTACAACCAGCCAGCTCAGAGTACAGACTACTTGCTTGTCATTATTTGTCAAAAAGCTATTAAGAAGACAATGTAATTTATATGAACTATATAATTTAAATATAAAACGTATAAAATATGCTGCATGTTATAACAGTCTACATGAAAACAGTGTGCTAACTGTTCCATGAGAATGATTTAAATGAATAGTTGTTAGTAATAAATATGACTCATTTATACCAGTTTGAAATCTTTCATATGAAACTTGGTTAAAAGCTACTTGATAATTTTCCAGTGAAGCTTTTTCACCAAAGCATGTAATTTAATTAAAATGAAAATAGTTGTGCATCATAAAATGTTATCAAAGTTCCTTAGTTAAAGGTTTTAGGAACATTTTGACATGAAATCAAACATTATATTTTTTGGTTTGCCAGTTTAATTTAATGTTCACCATTTCACTCATTTTTACTGGTCAAGTAAAAATAAAGTTGCTTTCTTCAAATGCTTTCTCCTTCCTTGTGGACTTAGGGCTTGCTTGTGTTTGCTCAGTATTTTTAGCCCAACTTGGTCACACTGGCATATTAAATTTAACACTGAAGTTATCCATTCAGCATTTCTTCCTTAATCACAAGCAGCACTGAACACACACACACACACACACACACACACACACACGCACAAACCACTATTAGACTTTTATATTAATAGCAGTCATAAAATTTTGTCTTATTCCATTCCAAATCTTTCATTTTACAAACTAATCAATGGTACTGGTCAGAGACAGTTTTATCTTCTAATACCTGAAAGCATGAACTATAGCTGTGAGACTGAGTGTTTAGAAAGGCTCTTATTTATTAGACTGGTCAGCATGCTTCACTTCTAGCAATTTCCCTAGAGCCAGTCTCTCCCTCCTGCCCAGCACAAAACCCTTCAAACTTCATCTTCTTTTTCTCAAGGCTGAGGAATATACAGTATGATCTTTTCCTTCAGTGATTGTGAGATTTTCCTCCTCTAGCTTGCTACTGCAGGAGGTAGCTTATTTTCTCCCATTAGATTTACAAGAGAACTCTCAAAAGAAGAAAAAGAGGCAGACCTGCTGCTGAGCAACAGGTACACAGCAACACAGCAACACCACACCAATGATGAATAACTTGAGCTAGTATTTTCTTCCATGTGTTTTAAAATGAAGCAGCAACAGAAACAGCTGTAAAATCTTGATAGTGCATCTATATATGAATGTACTATTTGATCATTCACTGCTGTCGCAGAGTAACAGAACGTCAGAAGATTTTCTGATGAAGTCTTTCCTCAAGAACAGCTTTTGCCAAGATAGAGAGGACATGTACCAGCAAGGAGTCTACTCTGCTGAAGGAAGGAACATCACTTAAGGAAGCAATCATGTATACAAACCTTCTTGTCATAAAGCTGTCAGTGGTTTGATCTTTCTCATTACTCAACATTCATGTATCTTAGGAAGAAAGACACTGCTTGTGTTTTGAGAAGGCTCTGTATATATCTGTATATATCTTGTATATATCTTGGTTTTGAGAAGGCTCTGTATATATATACCACTATCTCAAATGAAGAGGAACACTGAGGGAGAGACAGACAGACAGACAGAAAAGATATGAAGAATAACGATCCCTTTGATAAATTAAGGAACTCTCCATTAATAAGGGTGGGCAGCTCTCATTAGCCTGCCTTTCCACAGAAAATGAAGTTTTGGACGGAAACAGTTTTAACTCATCTGAAGTTAAAGTGTATTAAGACCTTGTTAAAAATGCAAGCGCAAATTGGTTCTTTGCTGAAAAATGGAAGTGACTGCAAATTTCAGCTAAGATGCCACTGAAATAATTTTTAAGAGAAGTCATTGCTGAATTAGAGAAATGAAAAGAAGAAAGTATTTTTAAGTACTGCTAGCTTTGCCACGGATTACTTTATCCCTTCACGATATGTCAGCATATTAAGCTATGTAGAAATACCCAAGCTGGTGAGCAAATGAAAAGCTTAGATACTGGAAACAGAGCAGCCATGGTGAGACTGAAATGGAAAGCTACAACAAAATCTTCCTAAGAAGGTTATTACGAATAATGCAAAAATACTATCAGTATTCTAAAAATAGTGTGTGTGTATATGTAGATGCTGCAGTAATTGCACTGTTCACATAACGTTTGTTACCTCAACTGCACAATGAAAATAATAGTACCAAATCAAAGATAATAAAAAATAGTGACTGGGAAAAAGGGATTCGATCCAAAGACAATTTTATCTTATATTAGAGTTCTTGAGCATGATAAGCATTCACAAGCTCCACAAAAAGATATATTCAAACCTTTTTGTTTAGCACAAACAACAAATTAGTTAACAAGATTAAAAGGCTTGAGAGTGCAAAGGGCTACAGCGCTGGCTGGAGTCTGAGGTATGTGCAAGGCAAGAGGAAGGAAGATGAATCTGAAGAGGGCCTATAAGGATGCTGGGGAGGGACTCTTCATTAGGGACTGTAGTGATAGGACAAGGGGTAATGGGTTAAAACTT
>JANHGB010023712.1:0-114553 GCA_026283785.1 Coracopsis vasa
CATAGACACAAGCACCTTACACTTTAGATGTGCATTTATGTAGCCAGCACTGGAGGTGGACTTAAGTGCTAACTGTGCCCCATCCCTAACTGCTTGCAACTGATTTGGGGCAGAATTTGTGGAATTTGGTGCATGTTTTGTGGCTGTAGCTCAATGCACCTCTGAATGTGGTGTTAGCAAAGCTGCAGAGCTTTGCATGGAAGCAGCCCTCACAAGTTTCATTTTACTGCCTTTCCTTGGAGGTAGTAATCCCTAGCAGGAGGTAGGAACAAACAGTTGGGAGAGTAGGTCATTACATTTTAAATCATCACAATGAATGTGAGTCAAAGCCTGAAGCAATTCTGCAAATCCATCCAACTGTTTCTGTTTAGTTTTCAACTGTGTATTGTAACCCTTTTTAAATAGGCATCCTTTTTCTTGTCCTTGCTATAAGACGTCAAATCTACGAGTTGCTCTTGTGTGGGTGACAGTCATATACATCTGTGAGACATTAAGTTTCTGTTCAGTGCTGTTTGTCTTAGCACTGCAAAAGCTTAAGTGCTCTTGCTAAATGTTACCTGTTGTAGAATGAGAGAGGAGATTACAGTAAAGCTGTTTACATCAGCGAAAGTGGGAAGTTGATCCCTGAATTACACATCAGCCATGTAAACTAACAATGGATCGGAAGCAGTTGTTTCCAATATCAAGGGATTTCTCCTCAGATAACCAAAAATGCTCTTTTAAAAAATGAAAGTTTGTTGTTGTTGTTGTTGCACTGATAAGCTGAGGCAAATACATGATTCAGTGTTTCAGGACTGGAAGAGGAGTAGAGGTCCTTGATTATACCCTTCTCTGTTACAAGGATCCCCTTTTTCTCTGTTACAAGGAGCCCTTTTTTTCCCCAGCCCTAGGCCAGTGTAATATGTCTGGCACATTTAGCAGAGTCATGAAGAAAGGGACAGTGTGTCTGCCTTGCTTCTGGCAGTAGGTCTAACCCCAGGAAACAAACATTCTGAGCAATGGTTTAATGATGACGGTGAAAGCAGTAAAGCTACTTGGCCTTTGCATGTTGTTCTTTACTCACTTCTCCTTTATCTCAGTACAAATTAAATAAAAGAAGTTCTGTAAATGTATGTGCAAGAGATCTGAGGGTGAAAGCTGTTGTTTGAAATCCCAAAGATGATTAAAGCTTATTTCCTCACTGATCTGTGACTCAATTATAACATTAGACTTTGGTTCCTGTAGAACATCACTTCCTGGGAAGCAAAGTCAAAAATACCCTTGGGTCCATAGCTAATAAGACAGTTGCTTGTTGTTCCTGAAGGCCTTGTTTCAAGGCAGTCAGTGCAATCAGTTGATAAAAACACTGTATACGTTGCTATGTATAATTTTTTGTGGTAGGAGCCACTTGTGTATTACTGTACTGTGGAGGATGTCAAAAGATAAATGGAGAACAGTGATAGAAAGAGGGAGAGAAAGTGCAGGAAAATGGGCTTGTGGTGACATTTGAGAGTTCATGAGATGCTGTGGGGAGGTCAGGAGGAAAGGCAGATATAAGAGAGAGAGAGCAAGGCAGTGAGAAATATTGTGCTGTGTAGGTACTTGCTGCAAAGTAATTTACCAGGAAACATTACAAGATTTTACTTTGTGCTATAAGTCAATTGACAAGAGTGCTCTGGAGAGGTTTGTGGGGCAGGAAGCATGTTACTGAACTGTCTTAGTTTAATTATGACCTTGCTACTGTTCCAATAAGCAAAACAAATGCTTTTGCTGTCACAATCGCAACTCCCATTTCCAACAGAATAAAATGAAAGGTAAAATCAGAGTATTTATTTATGTATTTTTAAATCCAAGTGCTGCAGAATCAAGCATTTGAGGTCTGGTTTTGCCTTTTCTTCCCCAAACTCTCCTCTGCAGTGGTTAAAAATGGTTATTCCAGAATCTTAAACCTCCACGAACCTATCTCTTTCCTGAAAATGGATGCAGGTGGGAGCTTCAGCACAACACATGTTATGAGCCCACTGGTTAAGCTGAAATGCTGAATGAAGTTGTTCCTAGGTTTGAAATGGGAAAGAGGAGCAGCCTTAGCAGATTTACTGTTGTTTGCTCATTAAAACCTGAAACCTCTAACAAACCACCAAAAGCCAGTCAGTCCTCATCAGCCTAGCTACAAACTCACTTGAAAAGATTTCTCCTCATCAGCCTAATGAAGGAGGATATCCTTGCACTGACAGGCCTTTGATGAGGAAAAGCCCTCACAGTCATAATGAAGGTATTGAGAGATTTGGGGGTATAGAGAAATACTGGCTAGATCAAAGGGGTAATTAATTGTTACTATGCAGTTAAAACCATGCTCAGAAAAGCTCCACAGTACTGATGAGGAGGTGGGTTCTCTCTCTCTCTGTTTTTTTGTTTGCTTGGTTTTCTTCTGGCATGAGAGAAGCAGATTAGGATGACCAACCTCTGCACTTGCAGCTGTGGCATCTCATATAGATATGAGAGAAGGGACTTCCAGAATCCTCAAAGCAGCCTCAGTAGACATTTCTACTCCTCGATGAACACTGCTGTTAGCAGGAACCATCTGGTTCCACTGAGCAGCAGCTCTCCTTGGGTGACAGAATGAATTAAAAATTGCAGGTGGGTCCCATTCATTTCACATCAGAAGCAGTTAGATGCAGTCTGGTTGGTTTTTTTCAACTTTCTTTTCTTTCCTTTCTTGTTTCTGCCCTTTACATCAGTATTTGAAAACAGCGCAGCAACCGTCAGCTCTGCTTCTCCTTTGGTCTGCCATTCCACTGGCCTTATCCTTGTCTTTGATGATGACCAAATGTCAATCGCTCATTACCTCCTTCTATTTTCAAGTAGTTTGCCTGAGGAATTTACCTGGTTACCCTTTTCCTTCTCCACCTATTGTGCAGTGTTTAAAATACACTGTCCTTCCTTGAGAGGGTTTGTTCCCTGTGTGCATTCCTCCTGGCTTTTCTTCCTTGCATGAGCCCCTCCTCTGAGGAGCTGAGCACATCCTACTATGTGCAGTATATTTCCTTCCTCTTTGTCTCTCTTTTCTCTTGCCTGCAGTCCCCCCAGCAATTTCAAAAAGATTAATGGGAATAGAGAATGTGTAACAACACAGGCTGGGCCAGGTCCCCATTTGTAGTCATTAAGCCGCATTATCACGGCACATAGGCAGACACATGCATGCAAAAACATCAGATCCACAGCTGGGGTAGGACTGTCATGCTACACACTTGAGCTGTTGGAGAAACTGCTCCAACAGCTCTTTACTGTCTCCTAAAAATAATTTTTTTCACAAGTGTCTCTAGTTGCAGTATTTGGGAGGGTTTAATTCCTTTGTGTAGCCACTGCTTTGGCTTTTGTTTTTGCTGGGTCAATAAAAGTGTATAAAAACACCTGACATGCCTGTATTCTGCGAGGCTTTAGTTATAGCAGTGTGAGGTATATTTCTTCTATATTATTTGGTGTTTTGACAGGGTCTGTAAGACTGCTTCATTTCCTTCTGAACTGTAACCTTTGTGTTGCAGAGCTTATGTTGGGAGACATACTACACTAACCATTTCAGACACCACTTACTGAGCATGATAATGGTGATAAAACTGGAAACAAAGAGAGGAAAATATTGTAGTCCACCATGAGCAATGTTTATAGTTATAGGCGCCAACACATCCTTTTCTTAACTAAGCTATCAACTGTCTGTCCTTATAATTATGCTTGATGAAATAGGAGGCGGCTGGATGGTGGAGCTAACTGTTCAGTGCTCAGGCAGCATGTAGTTTGTAGGGACAGTGGTGGCCTCCAGGGTCTAGAATAAAGTTCATTGAGGCTAGGAGAGAAAGAAAAGATTTTGCTAACAGATGTTATTAAAACATGAAAAGGTTCAGAAAAAACCTGTCATGTTTGGAGCCTTTGGGCATGAACCATAGCCTGATGAAGGCAATGCAGAGATTTTTGAAAGGTGTTTATACTTACATATAAATCTGTGTCATTTTAGGTCACCTTTCTCTTTCTCACCTTTTCATAAATCGTACTCAACCTGTGACTTCCTTGAGGTTTTTCTCGTTTTAAACATCTATTTCCACATCATTGCTTTTTGATGCTTTATTGGAAATTTGCTCACTCTGCTTTTATGCTGCATCTCTCAAAACATCATTTCTGTGGCTCTGATCTCAGCCCTTTCCTAGGTGATCCATATAACCTTTGCATCTTTTTTGCTTGTGCCTTTTGCTTGTCTCATTATACGATAATCCCAGCTTTGCAACCAGGGCATGATTAGCCATTTAAACAGTCTGCATCTGCTAGCTAATGTTAGTCCATGTAGCTACCTCGCTCCATAAAGTGCTCCAAGGTACAGATAATTTTGCACAGTGTAGTTTTTGTCCAGGGTGAGGACAGTGTGTTAATCAGACCAACCAACGTCTTAAAAATGAAGAAGCAAGAGGATAGGACATCTGCTGGGCAGGACATTGCCTTGGGGAGTTAAAAACTGGTATGATGCTATTAATACCTGATCTTTGACCACCTGCGCTTGTGCTGTACAAGCAGGCTTTCAGGCTGTGCTGATGAGGCTTTGTTTTTATTCATGATTGCAGCTGCAGTGTTTTCATTGCGCTGGTGATGAAATTGTTTTCATCATTCTTGTTGCTTTCTGCGTGATAGGCATCTCCACATAAGTCCTTTCAAGATTTATTTATGTGTCTAAGTAGCTAAAGGCAAAGGAGGTTTTTTAAGTGGTCACCCTTAAGGGGTTCATTTCTTGCACAGGGTCTAGTGAGGCTGATGGACTGTTGTTGACTCCAAAAGGCTTGGAGAAGATCCCAGAGATTGCTCTTCTCTTCCTTTACTCCCTCCTCTGACAAGTGTGCATGTTTCAAAATGCTGCTGGTGGACTAATTGTGCCCTGATTAGGAAAAATCCTGGAGTGACTCCACCAAAGTCAGACATGACATCAGCAGCATTGTTCACGCAGCAAACGTTTGGGTCATTGTTCCTGTCCCACAGCACACTTCCCTAGTCCCAAATTAGGGTGGTGTAACTACGTCAAATGCATGACATCCTTCAGTAGGAGGTGCAGCCTCAGCACTTTAGGCACAGCATGGGGATTTGGATGTGGTCAGTGTTTGTACTGGCAGGCTTTTTGTCATTTTCATGAATTCTCTTGTCTAACCAGCATGTTTGGTGTAAGATCCCGGCATTAGATAAGGCATTATTCTTTGCTGGCAAGCAGATTTCTTGTCATAACATGTTCAGGGTGCGCTGTTGGTGCATAATGTACCGATCCATCACCTGCTAAATTCTCAAGGATAAATGCAATCTCAAGCTGAGATGATATATGTCATCTCAAAAGTACATTCACCTGCGATATAAATCAGGGTGATATTGAATTAATCTTTATTGGGTTTAGATAACTTTATCCCAGTGAATTTCTTAGTGTGACAATGATGCAGCTGGATGTTAAGTTCGCTTTCGTCAAGTGATGACGGCTTCACTTTCCAGACAATTCTTACCACATTTGATTTGTGCTGTGTGCTCCCATATGCTGAAGGCAACAGGAATTTATTTTCGGGCTCTCTGGGAGTGGGATCAAACCCTTTCTTTTGAAAGAAGTTATCTTTTTTCTTTGATGGCATATGTTTCTAGAGCATATCGGGGTTTTCTGTGTTTCACCATCTCTGAGCTGTTTGTGTCTACATGCATTTTAATGTCTCCTTCTGGCAGTTTTCCCTTAGTCTCATTATAGCTTTCTCTGTCTGCTATTGATCTGATGAGGGATGTGTTTTATGCCGTGCTTTTTCTCTCAGTCACACTGAAGATACAAGACACTTAGGATGTCTGCTCCCTGCCATACAGCCAGCATGGGTGAGCTTGTATCTGGAATCAGCAATTCCAGGGTTATGATGACTGGTCACTAACATTCCGTGTTTATATGCTGTTCATCACAGACGTGCATATGACTTGCATCTGCGATATTCTTAGTCCAGCAAAATCCGCTTTTAAAGGTGTTTTAAGTTTGCACGCAATTTCTGCCTCCAGTTCACAGAGAATTGCAAGAGCCTGTGGGGAAACCCTTTGCCTCTCAAGTACCTCAGCATGCCTTGCTGGCCTTCCTTCTCATTACCTTACTTCATCAACACCCACCGTGTGCATGCTGAGAGGCTTGCCCTGGCTATCACAGCATCTGTCATTTAGGGCAGCAGTGTTTTGTTTTGAAGCCTGCTTTCCTCCTGGCATGTCTGTGCACAGAGTAGGGCAGCTGTGTCCTAATCACTGACCAATATTGGCTCCTTCTTGCTCTGATTTTCTCAGTCCAGTGCTCTTCTGGGACTGTCCATGCCCAGTGTCCTTGGAGTTTAAGACACGTTTTTTTGTGTGTGTTTTTCTTTTAATATGTTTGTGGTTTGGTGGGGATGGGTGGGCAATGACAAAAAATGAAGGTTTGATTTGTTTGCTCTGAGCTCTGAAGCTATATTAATTGTTCTTTGGGGGAATCTATGTCTTTCTGATGCTTGTGATTATAAAGCATTAATATAGCACAAGCATCATTTTGAATGTAGCTTCTTGAAAGGATTTCCAGAACCTGGATTATTATTGCCCTTCACAATATAGGAAGTAGGGTTGGGATCCATAATTTTTTTTTTATTCATTATAAACAGCTCCCATGCCTTGATGTTGGTGCTGCAACTTCCGGATAGCTCTGAGGTACATTTTCTGCAAGAATAATTTATTCATTGAAAAATACAATTTAATACATTTTGTCATCTTCCAAAGCTGTTTACAAGTTCTTCTCCAGACAGGAGTAATTTATTCAATAAAAAACCTAGTTCATTTTGACATTTTCTAAATGATCTGCAATGAAGATAACCAGAAGTACAGAAGCAAACAAAAAAAAAAAAAGAAAAGGTTCAAGTATAAACACAAAAAGGATGGCAGTCAGGAGATACCGGGTGAAGAAATGATTTTTGTGTTGCAGAATGTGATAAGATCCCTCTCTGGGATGTACTGAAGATGCATCTGTAGGTAAACATGACATGCACGGTAACAAATGCAAACAGAGCATTTTATATTGGCTTGGGTAAAAATAAAAGAATAAAATCTTTTATTTTATTCTTTCCAAGGCAAGAAAAATATATTTTTCCTGTTAAGGGGTGCTATGAGCAGCTGCCTCCTCCGGCAGCTCTGACCAGGATCATCCTGCTTTAGCAGTGGAGCCCAGCCCGGTGCTCAGGGTCTCTGCCCAGGCTGAAGGGATGTGGCTGCTGCTTTCCCTTTCTTTGCTTTGTTTTAATTATTATTATTTTTTATTTATTGAAGAGGTCCTTGATCAGCTATCTTAAGAAGCAGACAGTCTCCTTCCTCTTATATTTCCTATTTCCCCCCTGATTTGTCTAGGAAGTCAAAAGCAGTATCTTTCTTTATATAATCTTTAAAGAAGAAAAAGCTTTTATAAAATTGGTTGTTCAAGTATTTAGCGAAGGAGGATATGAGAACCAATGGATGTATGTTAAGGCAGAGGAACCCAGGCACAGTAGAAAGATTTCTGCAATTGTTCTAGTAACACCAGGGAAAAAAACAGGTAGCAGCTGAAAAGAGTAGATTGGAGCAGAAAGAGGAAATAACATTTTATGCTGACTAAGATAACCAAAGATCCTGGCAGAAACATCCTAAGACTAACACGCGGGGAAAGAATGTTAGAGGAAGTATGTGCCGGAAATGGTGCTTTCTACCAAGAACAAAAATACCTTTTTGTACCTGTAAACACAAAGTTCATGATGAATTGTCTCTTTTGTGTTTGCCACTCAAGCTAGCATCCAGGATCCTCATTTTTCAGTCTGCTTTGATATACCCTACCAGATTTAGTACCAAGTGCAGATGGCTTTCATATGTGCTTAATCCTGCCTTTCAGATCATGTCTCCTGTCTTTGCTCATTAGATTCTTTCACTGCTTCGTCAGTAGGAAATTGAAAGATCCTTTAAGGGAAGCATCCTGCAATCTTCAGCACATGGAGAGTGATTTAAAAATGTTGGCAATCTTGGTTTTATCCTTTCCTGGTGCTCTGCAAGAAGCATAATAGATGTCAGCTGAGCTCAGGTCCATTGCCCAGAAATAGTCAAATGAGTGGTGGGCTCAATCCTTACTAAGAAACCGAGCTGATGATGTGTAAGACATAAGAAAAGTCACCTTACTCCTGTCTTTCTTGGCTTCTCAAAACTGACAGGAAGAGAAAGCAGTAAAAAGTTACTTTTCCTTAGAATAGTTACAGTTGCAAAAATAGTACATTATGATTTCTGTACATGCTTTTTTTGCATAAAACTTTTATTTTTCAGCCAATAATTCCTCTCTGGAATGTTGTCTTTTGATTTTATACCAGCAAACACACTTGCCTGTAATACGAAAGGAAATGTATTCTTTCCCATATGAATGTCCCCAGCTAAGTTAGACACATTCAGACTTAAATATTAAGTTTCTAGATCATGCATAGTTTTTGGGGAAAAGTTAAATGATTGAAATTAGCTCTGACTATTGGATTTGGATAACAGCAAATGGCACAGACTGCTTTTGTACTAAGTTCAGTCGCTCTCTTTTTGAGGAAGTTTGTTTTAATCTGTTTTTCATGGCAGCTTTTTGCCATCTGGTCTGGAATGTATTACAGGCAGGAACCTCTACAGAATTAGTTGAATGGGAGATGTGCCACTCTAATACTTAATTTCTTCTCCCTGCTTCCTCTCTCTTTTTTTCAAGAGCTGTAATGCTTTTTTAATTCCTGATTTGAAAGAGTAAGTAGTGAAACCACAGTGATTGATTTTCAGGATACAAGAAGTACTTTGGTAGGTTATAGCTGACCACTGGAATGTTTCATCTTGGTTTTATCGTTTTTGCACAATAGCTGGTTTGTTGGAAGAGGAAACGGAAACCTGCCAAAAGCTGTCATTGTGCTGAGAGAGAACCAAGTGGTACTTGTGAAAGATAAAGCAGGATGGAGAAAATCAACCTGTCAGTAGGTATAATGTAATTTAACAGGGCAGAGAATAATACAGTCTTCATGGAGAAAAAATTGCCCCCAAATGAATTAAAAGTAGAATTTGAATCTACATGCTTTATTTTAGTAACAATTAAAAATAATAGCAGTTTCAAGTGACTCTGAGAACAGCAGGAGGTGAAAAAATCACATTGAACAGGTTTTATTTGCCTCTGTAACCAATTCCTGGCATGTGGGTCACAGGGAGACTTTTCCTAGTATACTAGCTCTAAAACCCATAACAAAATTCTCTCTTTAGCTTTAATTGATTTCTTAGCTAAGGTGTATTTCACTAATGACAGTTACTAATCTTCTGTCAAGCACACAAATAGGACTGCAGATGCTTAAAAGTTTTTTGCCACTGAAATATGAGGATTTGTGGAAGGAAAATAAGAAAGTAACTTCTTCCATTATGGTCATAATAAGCTTTTCTTATGTACTAGATTCCTTGGTAAGTTATGGTTTAGCTGTCAATGCTCAAGGCTAACATTAGAAAAATGTAAATAGGGAGCTTTCTAATACAAATTATTGGGGTTTTAAGTTATTTGGAAGCTTTATTTAAAATACTGTTGTATATTTAGACATGTAAAACTGGTAACTTTAAAAATAGTGAGTTTGAGTACTGTGATCCTATAGCTTTATTTTTTATCATCATTGGGTTTCAAACATGACAAAGAAAATTCTTTTTTTTTAATGAGGTTTCATGTGGAGGGTATTGGCTGTTGGTCAATTACCTTTATATCAGAAAATATATTATGCTGTGAAGTTTCAGAGTACTGTCGTGGAAGAAAGTTGAGGGGTTTTTCATGATTG
The DNA here is from genome assembly GCA_026283785.1 of Coracopsis vasa. NCBI lineage: Eukaryota > Metazoa > Chordata > Aves > Psittaciformes > Psittacidae > Coracopsis > Coracopsis vasa. The sequence continues at coordinate 9,825 of JANHGB010023712.1, forward strand.
AGGACAGCAAATCAGAATGTGGCTACTTGAATCTTGCAGGAACTTTCCCAAAGGAAATGAAATTTGGGAAGATGACAAGGAGGATGTTTTAAGTAGAAGATTGTATGCATATGGAAGTTGAAAGCATGTGAAAGCATATAGCACTGTACTCAGCATAAATGTAAAAATAAAGTAAAAAACTGTTGACAGTGCACAGATTGTGCTGTAAAGGGTATTACAAAATCCTCTGTGGCCCCCTGAGGGATTGGGGAATACATTACTGTGAGCCTGAGCAAGACCAGTGCTCTGCCCCTTTTCTAGCCTTTGGTGGCTTTGCCCTGGTTTTATTTCCTGCAGGCAATATCTGGAGAATGAGGTTTACTCCCAGTTTCAGATGTGAACTTGGGAGGGAAGCAAATCACTGCCCGTGGCGAGCTCAGCTCAGTAAGCCTGTGTGTGTGCAAGCTGTTGCCATGTGTGATCTCAAACCTTTTACCCATGTGGGGACTCACAGCAGCAAAGTGTTCACGGCTTTGCTTTCAACTCCCTTGTAAAATCCCTGACTGGCTTGTACAGGCATCACGAAGACCCACATTAGATGCTCTTGGCTAGTAAAGCTACACAGCCTAAAGACAGGTCCACTGGCCATCTATCTGTGATGCCCTAGGATCTCAGTTATAGTCCCAGGGACGGCTTGTGACAATGGCAACATGCGCTTGTTTCTCACCTCTCTTGCCCTGCACTTGTGTATTTCCCTTATCTGATGCACAGTGTAAATGTAGCTACTGGTAAACAGAAAGGGCTAGGGACCAATCCACGACTCCAATGCCAAGCAGCACACACTAGATTACGAGGATGTTGATTTAGTCCCTGTAGTATATTTGTCTTGGAGAGAACTAGCTGGAGCACCTGGAACAGAGCCAAAGGGTGAGCTAACATTGTTAAGCTATGTGAGCAATCAGGAATCCAGCACTTCTGCTGGCTTTGAGGCCCTTTTAAATTTAATAAGGACAATAAATTTCACAGCATTATTACATCACTGTGTTGCCAGAAGTTATAAGGTATGGCTGTACAAAACTGTCACCCTGAAAATGGATGCTTGCACAAGTTCTTGCTGTCTTTTGGGTAGAAGACTTTGTAGAACAAAGCTTAAGACTGTGAAGTGACTGCACGTAGTTGCCTGCACATTTGACTTTGTATGTCTTAATTTGCTTAGGTCTGAAGCATCCAGTTTTAAAAACTGAGGTGGCTGAGTTTGGAACCATGTTAGGTGGGGTTTGGGAGCTGGAGCTTCAGTGTCCTGAACTGGAAAGGAGAAATAGTTTAAAGAAAGTATTGGGAGAAAACTGATCTCCACTTCTGGGCTGAGCTGGAAGCTTTTTTTCCGTGTCACTAATGTGCACTGTGGGTTTGCTCATAGATTTTGCAGTATTAGCTACAGATGCCTCTTTAAGATCATCAGTGAGCTTTTTTTTACAGCAACTATCATCACAGGTTAGAGACAAGAGGACCCTGACGATGTCCCTGTTTTCTTCTGGATCCCTCTCCTCTCCTTGTTTTTCGGTTTAATGTTTTATAACCCAACATCTGACAATTGTAGCATTTGATTCTTTATCACAGGTTTTATGTTAGTTACATGACATTAGTTACATGACATTATGAAGCATTTAAGGGCTGCTGGAAGCTCCTAAAAAGCCTTCTGAATTCTTAGCATCTCTTACAGTGCTGACACTGCAGGATTTCCCACAGGCTCTTTGCTCTGCATATTCTCTGTTCCTTCTTGGGTTCCCTTCTGGCATCTCAGCTCTGCCAGAATGCCTGCAGCATGTGCCTAACCCAGCCACAGCAGAAACAGCAAACCCAGGTGACCCCTTCAGTCCTTTGTTCCTGTGCCTTTGTTCCTCTATCTGTTGGGGAAATTTGTACGTGTTGCTACATGCAAATGAGTTGTCCACGAATAATTGAGGTTAGATTGTGCTGAAAAAGATAGCACTGGGCTATCCCAAGAGACCTGGTGGTTGGTATACCGTAGCTGAACTAGGTCATGCATCTGCCCTGTGTACTCCAGCACTTAGGACTGCAGAGGATGGTGTCGAGAAAAATCAACCAGAGAGCTGGCTGGTGTGTATTGACTGAACTATTTGTGCCAACTGTCTTTCTGAAAGGAAATTCATTAGGCACACTAGTATGCCCTCATGCAAATTGTTTATGCTTTTGACTTCATGCTCCTAGGTCCATTAAGCTGGAAATGAAATTCAGAACTGTTGCTGGAACAGAACACATGGGACTTTTCTGCCAGAAAACTTCTGCAGTGGGCTTAGTATTTTTACTCACTTCATGCTCCAGCACAGTTGCTGCCATCCCTCATTTCTCCTGGTACATTAAACATCCAAGGTTCAGGAATGCAAATGATTATGCTAAATGAATCATCTCCATAGCCTTGTGCATCCAGTTAATATCATTGTCTTTAATTGTATGTTCACAGTGTGCTGCTTGAATAATGCACTGCGCTGGTGGTTTCTGAAACTTCAAGTATCTGGCATATGATATCATGAAGACTGACCTATATATTCATTTGATGAAAGTTAGCTTAAATCTGTTGGTATTGGGGGAACTATGTCAATTTAAAGCATCAAGACAGGACCCTAATGACTGTATTCTACTCCATTTCAAGGCATATTCAAAGTAGCTGAATCTTTTAAAATGCAACATTACTTAGGTTGTTTTTTTTTAACATAAAAACCATGGATGCGGGAGGAAGGGAGTAGAAGAAATGGTCTAATTTTTATAACAAGCAGGACCAGTCTGAAGAGGATTTGGTATTACTAGCGAAATGCTAGATTTGTTAGCGTACATAAGGTTCCTGGTAAAGCCAAGCAGCACTGCACTGTGGTTTACTAGAGTAGCAGATTAGGGAAGGGAAATTTTGGTCTCGAGGTGAATTCAGATAAAAATATTTTGCATGTTAAAAAGTATATTCCTTTTCCAAATCATTACCTGCATAAAGCCTCTGGATACAAACCTCAGCAATAGCTCCTGAGTGTTGCATCATCATCACTGTACAAACTGTTCTGGCACCTGTCTGTAAAAGAAGAGGTTGAATTTCACCACTTGTGCTGTTTGATTAGCTGTTTTGGGAATATGTGTACTGAGCTGCTAGGGATGTAAAGGTCTGTCAGCCAAAGCAGCCGACCACTGAATGGTCCTCCTGGCATTTGGAAACCTTCTGGGGGTGTAACTACTTCCTCAAGGGTGAGTTTATGGTTGTGGCTGGTTTTTGTCTGGTGTGATTTATGGCCAACCTCAGGTTCTTCAGAGCTGCTGACAGACTTGACATTTATAGCTACTTTCAAACCTATGGTTTGTCCTTATCTGAAAAACACCTTAGCCTTATCAAATGGATGCCCATAAGTTACTCTGTTTCCCTGTTTCTGAGTTGTGCTGTGGACCCCAGACCATGCCTTCCTCCTCACTCCAAAACACCCTGTAGCCTGGTTGTTAGGTCCAAATATAAAGTTTTTTCAGGTAATGTGTTATTGCTGGTTCAGGGAAACAAGCCATTAATGGTAGCTTTTTTTCTAGTTTGATTATTCAGTAGTACTTAAAAATAATGGCTTAATCTGTTTCCACATCTTTGGTGTTTATTGTAATCACATAAAGCATGTGGAAGTTATTTAGTGTTAACGTGATTGTCAGACGTCCTTTGATGGAATTTTTACTGTAATTCAGTGTTAATTACTCTGTGTATTTTAAAATAAAAAGAAGCTTATTTTTTGTGCTGACTGAATCTGAAAGGAATCCTGATTCTGAAGGGGATGGCAACTTGCTTTCCTTAATCATTTGAATGTGAACATCTGTAAAAGCTGATGTTCTTTGGGTTTTGGAGAGAAAAGAGCTCAAAAGAGTTACAAACCCAGGAGTTTATAGTTTGACCATAGTTTCACATACAGCTCTTATTGATAAGGTGCTTACCATCTCTTCTGCAAACCTATGTGATATCAGTGAGTCATCTCAGTCTAACTCCTGTTGTAGTAGTGTTTTGGCACCTTCATGAAGGGAACTGGTGCAAAGACCTGAAACAAATAAAAAGAAATTAAGCTAGGGATGGATGTATTTTTTTTTTTGACTAAAACTTCCAGGTAATGTATTTTAAGTTATCCCAAAGAAATTTACAAAACCAGGCTGAGTAGTTTCAGCTGAGCAATGTTCGTTCAGAAAACTGGCCAAGGCAGATGTCATATTTTATGAGAAGCAAGTAGTCACCTCAGACACTGAAGGTGACTTGGTAGGCCCAAGTTCCATTCTCTTTTATGTGTGAGGGGACTTGTATCTGTATTTCTTATCTAGTAGGAGGCAGCCCTGACCATCGGCAAAGGGGCGTGCTGGGCTGGTGCCATCAGAGTTACCTGCTGATACTGTCCCTGTTTGTGTGACTTAACATGGAGGGCTTGAAGGCTGGGTGACACCACCACCAGTTAGACCCTCTTCTTGTCTTCCTCCCTGATTTAATAAGTATTGTATGTCCAGTAAAATTAGCTTTCACAAGAGGAATTGAAAGACCCTTTTTTACTTATTGCTGATATCTGAGATTGCATTGCCCAGGTGAATATCCTGCCAATGTTATTTTCCGAAGTCAAGCTCCATCCATTTCAGACAATTCATTGTTATTGACCATTCTCTGAGCTAGGGAGCAAAAGAGAGAAGGATTTTCTTTCCTGGTATTTCAGAATGTGAGAAGGTGGGAGCACCTATGAATTATTGTGTATTATATAAAACAAGAGGCAGAGCACCTCTAAACGTGTGACATGGGGAGAACACCAACTACAGTTGCAAAGCTGCTCCTATATAATCTCGTATCAATGCTACTGACCCTTCTCTGGGATTTGGAAACTAAGAGAAGAGGAGAATTGAATGTTTTGTTCCACTTTCTCAGCTAGTGAATACAGTGCTGTAAAGTACCAGTGACATGCTCTGCCTCTCAAAAGTATCACTTTGTCCTAGAAAATAGCGTTTATTTCCTGCTACCTTAAAAGAAAAAGAAAGTTTTGGTTTTACTGCTTTGACATTGTATCTTCTTTTGAATTAAGTTAATGAGGAGAAAAAAGGTGAAGAAACTTCAGCACTTTCACAGGTATCAAAACAGTTGAAGAGATTAGCAAAAGCTCCAGCATGTTTCAGCTATCTGTACTTTGATTTTGTTTGGGTTTTTTTGTCAAGAGTGTTCTAGCTATAGCAATTTAAATTGAGTACAGGGTGTACTAACAGTTGAGGAGAAACCTTGGCGGTTTAATTGTGTTGAAAAGAAGTTTAAGTGGCAGTCTCAGGATTAAAACCCACACATCTTGGAAAATACGTTTAGATGATTTACTCGAAACTCTGGACCTTCCAAAGGGTACCATACTGGAAACACAGTGCTAGGAGCGTCTATGAAGCCTTAAGAAAATGTAAAAGGAAGTTGACATCACTAAAGGGCAAAGGAAAGGAAGATTAATGGAAACAGAGAAACATCCTACAAGAAGCTAAAGTTATATCTAAAGGAAACAGAATTTAGTATAGGCTCTGACTGACTAAATATTTTATCTATGTGGCAGGCAGAAAAAGTTTCCCAAAAGAACTAACTAGGAGACTGAAACCCCAATGATATGTCCTCCTTTCAGCAACAGCACAAGCCAAAAAAGAGCAAAAATCACCCACCACTTGCCATGTGTATATGGTTAGTTGATGATCAGGTAGAAAGGTAGTGCTCAGGGAAGACACAGGGAGGCTGTATGAATTATTTGCATCTGTGTTTACTGAAACTGAGGAAATTCCCTGTGTCCATGGGCAGTCTCAGCATGCTGAAACCAAGGTAGTTATTAGAGCATTTATAGTATAGGGACAAGATGGATGTGAAGGTATTGGCAGGACTGAACTCGTCTGTGAGTGCTGAAGAGCAGTAGTGTGTACTTCCTCACTTAAAACTGCTTTGGTACTTCAAATCTGGAAAGTGCTAAAAATGGGATCAGTGTTTAAAAATGGTTCAAGTAGATCTGTAAGCCTGGCATCTCTACCAGCTGAATTTGTAGACCATATTATAAGATAATATTAGTGAACACTTGGCTAAATGTATGTGCTTTTGTGAAGATTCAGCACTGTTGAGTCCTAGGGAAATTTAACTTTGTAAAACTTCTGAAGTTCTTCAAATAGAAGCATGTGGATAAGGGTAATCTATATGCAGTAGATGAAGTCTGTTTGAATTTTTAAAAGGCTTTTGACAAAAGGATCAAGGCAGTTGTGATGTAAGCGGGAAGGTATTGGCAGAATAATTGGTTAGAAGGATGTGGAGAATAAGAGATTAGGCAAATATTTAGAAGTAAGATTCACTGGGATTTCTTCATTGAGAAACTGCACGAGTATCAGAAAATCTTCTGAGCTGAAAATACTTGGTGTGCAGTTTAAAATATACTGGTTGTGTTCCTACTCTTCCCTAGGTGTCTGCATATGAGTTGCAGAGTAAAGGGTGGGCTCTTTCAAAGATCAAGCATGCAGCAAATCAACACATCTCAGACACTGTTGGAAGCCTTGAGAAGCATCTACTAAGACTTCTAGGCACAACTGAACAGCACCAGAATAGCTGAAAAATATTGCTGTAAATTGATGTTAGATGAAAATATAACCTTTTACTTCAGAGGGGCCAATTTGAAAGATCACTCAAGGTAGTGACTTCAAGGTATACAGCTACAGCCCTCGGGACAGCTTAAATTCTCCTGGCTCATTTCCAGGAATTTTACTAATGGCATGAGCTCTTGGACCAAGGACTGGGATAGACTTCCTTGTCCATCAAACTGCTGTTTCTATCTCTCTTTTTCTATCTTTTCAACCTTATGTTTGACTCCAGTAATCTAACTGCTCCAGAACAATTTATCAGCTTTTCTGTTTGTACTCAGTTAATTGCTCAATTGCAGTGCTCGTTGCCCTAGAGATGCAAAACTGGTGAGGTTGCCCAGAAGAAGTGGCTAATAGAGGAAATAGGGAGATCTGATTTTGCATATTTTAGAGTTGTGTGAATTGATCTTAGCCCATTAAAAATGTTGTAGAATCACCACATATTCCTATGGGCTTTGAACAACTGTTTCATTATCAAGCTTTTAGTTGATAGTGTTGTTTAATAGGGATCTGCACTCCAGATGCAGGCCATGTGGTATATGTCAGATATCACAGTATATGTAGTATAAAAAAGGTGCTCAGATATTTAAAAAAGGGTCTATCCTAGTTGCAGTTGTTGCCATAACGCATGTTGAAGCATCTACTGGTTTAAATAATTTCTTTTAGGCCTACACTTTTCATAGCACAAGGCATCTTTAAAAAGAAAACACATTCAATTAAAATGTTTTTGTTTTCTCCCTCTATCCATTTCTGTTTGAAAAGAGCTCTAAGAGATTGAATGTCACCTTCACTTATGTTTGCAAATTATTCATATGAGAAGGAAGTCATAATGTTAAAGAGAACACTCAACAGACTTATCAAAAGTGTTCTCAGCTATGACTAGGTCTTTCATGGCTGTAATCATTTGGTATGTTACTCATTTGGGTTATAAAGCATATAAGGCCAGCATAAACAGAGAGCTAATGTTATTAGCTCTGCAGTGCTGTTGTGGGCAGTGGTCTAGAGACCTGTGTATGGACAGCAGCTGAGTAAAAGACCTAGACCTGCAAGAGACACCGCACTGTTCTGTTCCTGTTTGGTTGCTGTCCCAAAGACACACCAGACTATCTTAGGGAACCCATGTTAATCTAAAGTAAGTAAGATAAAGACTGTCTGGGCTTTGTTGCAGTTCTTATTCTCATGCAAACCTGAGAAAATGTGTGGTTTGATTACGTTTCTTCTCACAGGCTTACTCTGGCTTGCAATGCAGTGAAGTTCAATGTTAAAGATATCAGACTTAGTTCTGTGCTGATTTTTTGTCTTCTTTTTTTCCCTAGCTGATTTCATTGGTTCCCTGTTTTCTCATCTTCCAGACTTTCAGCTGTAAGAGCTGTGAAGTATTGAGAAGATTTAAAAATACTAGGCAGTAATTTCATTTTGACAATACAAGAAGTTTACAGCCATGCTGTTCTGCCTATCCTGTTATATTATTTCCACTTGTGTGGGACTTAAGCAGCCACAACCTTCAAAGAGCCAAACTAAGATGAACAGCTCATCTTTTGAAAGCTAAGATTCAGGCTGTCAGATAACAGAAAGGATTGATGTTCAGCTCTGCTTGTTTTGGAAAGAGTAGCTATTAAAAGCACATTCTAATTTGAGTTGGCAGAATAAGGATCACACACATTCCCAAAATACCAGTGAACACTGATTTTAATGTTTCATTGCTTTGGTGTATAGGATAGCTGTGTGTTCCACTGGAAAACAGAGAGTCAGCTTTCCCGTGGCACTATATGTAGTATTCCCAGGGTGACACTGCAGGAGCAGTAATGGGTGGAGGTTTAGAAAAACCCACCCTAATTGATACTGAATTCAGTCATAAAGGGTGCCTTCCTCTTCTTTGAGATTAGAGCCTACTCTGCTATGTCTAACTGACATACTGAGTGCATCATAGTATGCTGAAGGTCATGTGCTAAGGACAGAATGTCATTAAGAAACATGCTGAAGGAGGAAGATGTAGTCTGCAGTCACTGTGGAAAGAGTGTGTTTCCTTGCTTCTGGGTTGTTGGAGTTGATGGTGGGAGTAATCAGAATCCTTGACCTGGAAAATGCCATTGAAGAGGTATATAAAAAAGACAGTGAGGCTAATTTATCTTTCATCTTTGAGACCAGAGATGACAGGAAAGCACAGGCTCTCCAGGACTGGAATCCCCCATCCATAAGAAAGAGTAGGCAGTGTGGGGTCTCAGCGTGCTACAGGATGAGCTGAAGTGAGTTTGGGAGTCAGGCATACCTGAGAAGATTTGCTGTCTTTGAGTTCATAAAGGGCAGTCAGGTGGGAAGGGAAGAGGGCAAAGGAAAAGATGGGAATAGCATCACCCCACCATGAGCTTTTGACTGGGGGACAGCAGTGCCTGTAGAGGGACCTGCAGTGAGAACAGCGGTTCGTGCTGAAGCTGTGCAAATGAGATTAGACAGAGCACTGGGAATCTACCACAGGAATGAAATCATCCTACACTGATGGAGAATGTTTGGAATCTGTAATTTTATTGGTTTAATGATCAGTCTTTGTGACAGATTGTGTTACTTCATACCTTTCCAAATCACTCTGAAGTTTATTGTAATCCTGATTTTTTTTGCCTGAGGATCTGAGCACACTTTCAGTGAGGTCAGAGTTGATTTTGCTGTTGAGTTTAATGGGATTATAATTGAATCTTAAATCAGGTATCTATCCTTAGGATAAGTAAACAGTGGCTTCTGTAGTTGGGGAAGCTGGGATAAAACAAGAAAGGGGGGTAATTTATAGCACCTTAAGTGCTCATTTTTGGCTCCTTGTGTCGACCAGTAGAGTAGTATACCTTGCACCTAACATGCTAAAAGTGCCTGTATGGAGAATGAGCATATGGAAACTAGTACGACGTTAATTGAGACACAGTCTATGTCTTAGTAAGATTGGCTACACAATCCCAAAGGGCAGATAATCAAGAAGCGCATGATATGAATGAGAGCGTAGGGCATTAAGGAGGGTGTCGCTATTTGAAAGCTTAAAAGCACTCTGAGAAATGAGTGAGGTAAAACTCTTCCATCACAGCAGTGGAGGCTCAGATGTGTGGTTGCAAGCTGACTTACTGTGACCCCAGCTGTAAGCGTATTCCAACAGCTGCAGCAAATTGCTAAATCATTCTTGGCTAATGCTGACATCAAATTACCTAAATTATCTTTGTAAGGTTATCCTTTGCCATAGGGACAAATACATAAGTCTTTATATGCCTTCTGCTGTATTCTCTTGAGCTCTATTTGTCTTAATTTTAAAATAATACTCTATTTCTTTGCCATCTGAGCTGTTCCCCTCATTACTCAATATTATTTTTTCCCCCAATAAGTCAACTTGCAATTAATCCAGAATGCTGAACTTGTACTTTGCGGATGCCAACACAGGAAGTGACTGGAATATCATGAGATAACTCTCCAGGGAGATCAAAGGGAAACAGAGATATAAGAAACTGCTGCCATTATTATCTGCAAGTGGATTAGCTCAATGTCACTGCAGCAAATTCTTTGTGGTTACTGCAAGTTATCTCTTTGTACCAGAGAGCAGCCCTGGCCCTGAATATCTGTTAAAGAACATCAGTAAGAACATTAAAAACAGATTAAAAATGAAACACAAAACATTTAATGCTCTTAAGTCTTTGATTGTACCGTCATGACAATGTGTTGTGGCAGTTTGCTCTTGGATGTATCTTCTTCTGGAAAAGTAGAGCAGAGCATTTAAGGGAACTCTACAGCTGGTATCGGGGAAATTATTTCCCCTGATATCTGTGCAGCTGTGCCTACATGTGCCTGTTGAAAGCTGTGCTTTTTAAGTTGATCTGTCATATGGACCTGATGGCAAAAATGTGTTGCTGATGAGATTTTATTTGCTCACTGTCCATTAATGAGCCTAATAGAAGTGAAGCGCCTGGGCTGAAGGTGCCGTGATCCACTTTCACCAGTGTCCACGGTCATCAGTGCTTCTCTGGGCTGCTGTCAAGCTGCCTGGATGCATTTACTGCAAATTACTCATATAATCTTCAGGTGCTGCTCAGGAGATTCCAAATCCAGTTTTATCTAAATGCTGGCAACCCATCACGCATTTGTGTGAGCTTGACTGAAGAAGGTGAGAGGATGACCCTGAAAGCAATTCAGCTGTTTCTTGCTTAGAGTTGAGCTAGAGAGGTAATGTCATGCAAGAGGCATTCTTGCATGAGGAGTTGGATTATTTGATGCATTTCTTTTGAAGCCTAGTGTGTGGGGATGAGCTGCACAGCTTCTGGGCTGTGCTGCTGAAAACACCCCGTGCTCAAAGCGTGTCGGGTAGATGCAAGCACTAATCAGGAACTAGCACCTCCTCATTTAAAGGAGACTGGGAGAGGATCGGCATGAGGGCAGGTGTTTGTGCACATGGTGAGGATGTACCTTGAACACTCTATTCAGCTTTGGGCCTCTCACTACAAGAGAAATATTGAGGTGCTGAAGTGGGTCCAGAGAAGGGCAACAAAGCTGGTGAAGGATCTGGAGCACAAGTCTGATGAGGAACAGCTGAGGGACCTGAGGATGTTTAGTCTGGAGAAGAGAAGGTTCAGGAGAGACCTCATCACTGTCTACAGTTACCTAAAAGGATGATGGAGGGAGGTGGGGTTTGGTCTCTTCTTCCAAGTAACAAGTGACAGGACAAGAGGTAATGGCCTCAAGTTGCACCAGGGGAGGCTGCAATCGGATATTAGGAAAAAATTCTTCATCAAAAGGGTGATCAGGTACTGGAACAGGCTGCCCAGGGAAATGGTGAAATCACCATCCCTGGAAGTGTTAAAAGTCATGTAGACAAGGCCCTTAGTGACATGGTTTAGTGAAGGACTTGGCAGTGCTCAGTTAATGGTTGGACTTCATGATCTTAAAGGTCTTTTCCAACCTAGTTGATTCTATGATTCTATCTGGATGCAAGGACTGCACAAGGCTGGTGGTGTCCATGCCAGGACAAGCAGGAAAAAACCCACATTGTCTTGCTTAGCATGCTCTATGGAGCTGGTCAGCTGTAGAGGAAAACCTCTCCTAGTCTGTCAGGCGTGGGGTAGGCTCCTCGCTGTCTGCTAGAACAGATGCAGTATGCTACCCTCAAAGCCACCTGGAATGGGTTGCCTGGAGGACTCCCTGTCTGAATTGGGAGTTAAAGGAAAATATATCTGAGCTTCTGGTGCCATTTCTAGAAACTTGCTGATGCACAGCATTTGTCCCCAGGTTTTCAGCCTCTAACCAGTCTGTGAAATGTCAGGAAGCTGGCGGTGGTTCCTATTTTTACAAATGGGGAACAGAAAAATTCATTTGCTTCTAATATCTCTTCGCACGAGGAGTGCAAGATGGGCAGCAGCTTTTTGGCTGTGTTAGGCCACCAGAGCAGCCATACTCAGCATGTTTTATATTTCTACATGAGCTCCTAGCCACCTGTATAATGTCCATCTGTTGAACTGGGAGTGATGCCTACCGACACTGCAGTCTAGATCATTGGAATAAGGCATGGGTTTGCAGGAGGTGATGGTGCTCCTGAAGGACAGTTTGCAGCAGCGTGACAAATTCTGTCCCTTCTGTGTGAAGTCCTTCTCATGCACTGCTCCTGTGGCAGTACCATTCACTTCCCATTACTTCAAGGCACTTGGGGAAATTAATCTAGAAAAACACGTAAATGTGTTGCAGCCACGATAGCAAATGAATATTCAGAGACAGTCCCTGGCCCTCTGTGAAGGCATCCGAGCAATTTTAATGTATTAAACTTAGAGCTGCGCAGTGGTTTTCTGTGAACAGTACATTTGCTGGAAAATGCAGTTTTAGAATAACCACATCCATTCGCATTCTGAAGTTAAATTTGTTAACTAGTTCTAAGTGGGAAAGGATATGGTACAACTGGCTTCCAGGAGTGACAAGAGGACCCATCTCTGCCTTTCCCTCAGCCAAGGTGTGAAGGCCCCATCACATCAACTGTGTGCTTGAATTCCTTTTACTGCGCAGAGAAGTCTGAAACTGCATCACTCACCTACCAGTGGATGTCCCAGATTATGGGGAGGGCGGTAGTCCAAAGGCCTGCTGCAAATCTTATTCTACCTTTTAAAAGAAATTAGGGTTACTAGAACAGGGTTTGGATGCTGAGGGTCTAAGCACCTGGGTGAATATTGGAAGTGTTAAGCCAGGTTTTTTTCCTTTTTACTGTCAGTGACTATGTCCTGATGGAATTGAAATAAGTTTGATAGGATGGACCCAACTCCTGTACCTTATTGTCTGACAAGTTGTCCTGCTTCCTCCTTTGAAAGAGAGGATGGTAAAGCCTGTTTTTTGGAATACTTAGTTTAAAGTCTGATAGTAACGGAGTGGCAGGGCCCATATGAGAAGGTACAGCCAGACAATTTCTGCCAGGGCACCTTGGTCTTGGCTGGTCTTCTATTTTCATCTGTGTCTTGGCTACTTCTACAGAAAAGAATGCCAAACGAGTAAGTTATGAAATTATTTTTATTGCTTTGTTTTGTGTGTTCAGGTTGAATCAATTTCTTGCTTTGAAGGCAGTGGCTTTGTCTACATTAGCAAATAGCATCATGTAGACAAAGCAGATCTTCAGAGCAAAACAGTAATGAAGACCCAGGCAGATTTCATGGGGTTTGCTGTGGAACAGCTGTATTCTAACTCCATGTGAAGGAATTTTTGAAAGAAACTGATAACAAATCAGGAGACCAAATATTGCATGTTGAAAATGTCAACAAAACCTTTGAACTTATTAGGAATATTTTGAGTTTTCTGCTAAAACAAAGACTTCAAAGAACCAGGCACATATTCGTGAGACATATTGTGACACATTTGTCTCAGCTGCAGGAAACAGAGAAGAGGTGTAATAACAAGGGCAAGACAGGCATTTGGGACCTCAGAAAAAAATTAGGGAACACAGGAAGGAGAGCAACCCAGCTGCAATGAAAAGAGTGTGAGGCTTGTGCAGAAGTGACTTTTAATGTAGTAAACTTTGCCTGCATGCTGCAGGCTGTAGATGCTGTCATGTGTTAAAGGTGGGGAGGGCTTACTGTGCTCTGAAGATTGTGTGGACTCTGGAAAGCAAGCAGATTATCCAGAGTAAATCATAGTGACTTACTCATGCAAAGGTACCCTCCAATGCAGTTAACAGTAAGTGTTCCTATCATTTAGCAAGTTTGTGTTTTAGATATTTTATTTTATTATGACTCTGTCTGATCTCCATATCAGTTACATCCAATGATATATGTTTGAGATACTTCAATATTTTACTGAAAAGTGATTTGTTTAGTGTCAGATGTCAGGACAGGTCAAACATCAGTGAAGGGTTTAGAGTGTGTGAATGACCTAGGATTTCCTGCCAGATATCTCGTTCATCTTGGCATATCCAGAAGCATATGGCAAGGAAAGGTATCTTGACAGGATACTGGGTTTGGAATAGAATAAAAGTCTATAAGTCTATATCCCCATCAGGGATAAAATATATGTCAGCAAATTGTTATTGGCAATTTTAAAAAATGTAACCTGATATAGTTTTTATATCAAGCAATGAGGAAATTATCATATTAAAGAAATAACCTGTACATAGGTGTTGCCCTCCTCATAGTTGCCAACTAGTTTCCCCTTTAACTTGCATGCTACAAATACCAGCTGCTTTTAAACCTCCTCAGTGTGTAAACGGTGACATCTTAAACATTCCAGAATATTGTCTGGTGCCTGTTGCTCTTTTGTTTGTGGTGCCACTTATCCTGAACAATTAATCAATTTCTGTCTTATTGTTTGTAACAAAGTATGTTCAGTGAGAATTCTCTCAGTTCCAGAATGAGAATTAACTACTATGGTAGTGCAACCTAAGTCACTCTACAGGCACAGCAAAAACAATTCTTACAAGTGTTACAAGTTTTATAAGCCCAAAGTTTCTATTTAAATATTTCTTGGTATTGCTTGTTCAGCATGTAACTTGGATTCTTTTTTTAGTATGCTTTTAAGAAGCAAGAACAGGGTGGACTTTAAAATTTCTTTTCAAGGTTCCTGTGCCTGAAAGATATAAGTTGGTTTTTGAACAAAGGAAAAATGTCATTAAACAGGATTGATTTTGAGGAATATTTTCTGTGTTCAGTCAGGGTTTTTAAAAACTATTAATGAAATGTTTTAGGGTTTGGAGTTAGCAGGGTACTGGATAGTTTTCAACTGTCTATTAAAGTTTATCCTCTCACAAAAGGGTCAGTGTCAGTCAGAAGTATATCTGGGCTTTCTCTGGGCTTGGGAAATATGTGCTGTTAACTCTAAATATGGGTGTGGAGACCAGCCTTTTGAAATGACTGAGAAAACCTCTGTGTGACCAAATTGTTTTTCTCTGGTTGTTTTACAGGTTTCAGAATCTGCTGTGGTCTCGAAAAGCATTTGTGGACAGCGTGAAGGTGTATAATCACAGCTACATCTACATGCCAGCCTTCTCAATGAAGACGGGGACGGGACCCTCCCTACGAGTCTATTACACCCTGAAGGACTTTGGTGCCAAGCAGGCGGTCCTTTTCGCCAACCCCAATTTCCTGCGGGACATTGGCAAGTTCTGGAAGAGCAAAGGTATCCATGCCAAACGGCTTTCCACGGGACTTTTCCTAGTCAGTGCTGCCCTGGGTCTGTGTGAAGAAGTAACAATTTATGGCTTCTGGCCATTCTCGGTGGACCTGCATGGGAAGTTTATTAGCCATCATTACTATGACAATGTCCTGCCTGATTCTGGATTCCATGCCATGCCGGAGGAATTTCTACAGCTCTGGTTTCTTCATAAAAGTGGTGTACTGAGAATGCAGCTAGAACCATGTGAGGACCCTTTAATCCAGTCTTCTGCCTGAGGATTGTGGGAGTCTGTTTGGGAGATCCAATAGTTTTTAATTTCAACTCTCTACAACAGAGTGTTCTGGTTTCTGTTGTTTCTTTTTAAAGGGAAAATAATTGTGCATCTGCATGGACCATAAAAATGTTACTTGAAGGCCAAATGGAATACGTCCTTAATGTACAGTGCTTTATGGAACTGGGGTGGGAGGAAGAGGATCTCTCCACCGAGTCCATTCAGCAGCATTGTGAAAATAATGTCAGAAGCAGCACAGCTGAACTTTCTGGGGGATGTTTTTAAATGACCGATGTAAAAAGGGCATTAAGGCTCGGAGAGACACAGGGCCACCCACAAGCTTTTACTGGCAGTGCCAAATATGACTGTCTGTTCAAAAATCCATTTCATTCCAGATTGGCACCTCATACAACTTTCCTTTTTCCTTTTTTTTTTCCTTTCCCTCTGTTTGAGTGTGTTTGTGTGTAGGAGAGCATGTGTGCATTGTTGACTTTGTTTGATTCTTTCCTTTTCTATTCCCCCCCTCCTTTCCTTTCCCCCCTAGTGGAAGAAAAAGGAAAGGCTTAAAAGACCCAAGAGCCAAGTACCATCAGCTCCTCTGAAGACTCTTGGGAGAGTGAAGGGTGCTAAGAATCTGGTTAGAAGAATGTCCTAGGAATGCCCTGCTACTGAGTATGGATGGACCTACCTATTGTAGTTTTTATCAGGGTAGTTTAGGTCGTTGCACTTATAGTTATGATAATGCTATATTGTGGGCAAGCACTGGTTAAGGCAAATTGGTCTGAAAATGAAAAGCGTGTTACAAAACCAGTAGTGAAGTGCAGCCTGGTTTCAACTGACCTGCTGCAAGATTTCAAAGATTTCCACAGTGACTTTTGTAGTAGGAGTGGTTCCTGACCTGTTTTGCTGCCCAGCCTTAGGGATTAATTCTGTATTCATTTGGACTCCAGATGTTCATTGACTGTCAAGGGTATTTGAGGTGTTCAGTAGAATGCAGAATGAGGTTCTTCATTTGCTTATATGCAGAAAAACTGCAGAAATGAATGTAAATGTCATTTTAAATGAGTTGAAGCGTTGAAAACCCTTTGTGTGACTAGCTATTCTGCTTGGATTGTAACGTTAGCCTTAAAGACTTGTACTTTTCTCACAAGATTGTCTCTGGTTAAAGGTAGTCTGAGAAATGAAACAGCCTTTGGGAGCACTGAAAAGCTACATAGCCAGCAGTTAAAAAGTAAAACGGCAGGCCCTTACATAAGGCAGCTTCTCTCCTCTCAGCAGGTGAATTATGTCAGTGTGCGCATTGCACGCGTGCTGCTCCGGCTAGCGCAGTGCCTGAAGGACTGTTTTATTTTGGGTTATTACTTGGGCAGCAGATGGGCCAATCGCCATGTAAGTGAGAAATCTTTTTGGTTTTTTGCTTTGTTTTAGCACTGTAGGACAAGAAGAGCATCCCAGCTCGGTCCACAGTGCAATTTCAGCTGCAAGATGTTATCACCATTAACTGTAAAAATCCAGATCAATGCTCTCTCTCTTATCCTTCCATCGTTAGTAGCTGAAATTCTGGTCAAAGTGTTGAAACAACAAAACTGTCATCAGGTTTCCACAACAACTTCCTGTGCTGTTTTAGCTCCAAAGCGCTAGTATTTTGGGCTATGCGTCCTATCATATGTTGACAACTCTTTGTAGACTACCAGCTGCAAGTTATATAGATATAATTAAAAAAAAAAGAAAAAAAAAAGGCAAAATCCGTGGCTCTTCTTTGAATATGAATAATTCAACTGTCTATCTAGGACACTGGGGGAAAAAATATAATGTTTTGCTTTTTAAACCTATTTTTCATAATAAAAATCTTCTTACTAAATATGGATATTCCAAGCATGAAATGGGCACTGTTCCATAGGCTTCTAGGGCTAAGCTGTAACATGGAGATTTGGACTAAATAGCATTCTAGATATTGCTCTCATAAAATCCAAATGTGCTTCTATAACCTCTTTATCTTTGTTATTTTGGTTAAAAGTACAGTCAACATGCTGATGGAATGTCACTTGTTAATTTGTTCCCTTTGTTATGTTTGTTTTATCTATTTTGTGGGTCCTAGATGAGGAAGGATTTGAAAGTAAAATATTTTCTGTGCTGCTTGCTCTGGTAGAATTTTACTGAGCTGCCTTTCTTAGAGAAGAGGAGGTGCCTGTACGGTTTTTATCTTATGCATCGAGTTTTGTACTTTTTAGTGCTTTAGAAGTTATATTATCTGTGAGAACAACAGCTGAAATATGATGTGCTAAAACATCACTTCAGCAGGATGCCAGCATTTCTTTGGGGTGGGAGGGAATCAGGAGAGTAAGGGGGAACTGCCTCTTTGCTGGTCATTTTTTTGTATTTTTACCAATTCTTGGGTTTTTTTTCCATATCTTGGGAAAATAATTGGATTAGAAGAACAAGAGAAAAACATGTATTTTTGTAGGAAAACTCTGTGCAGTGTTTCATAGCATCTGCCTTGTTCATCTTCAGCTGGTGCCCTGGGTATTTGAAGATGTTGTATTCCCCATCTCTGTAAGACTGAGGCAGACTGAATCTGTAGCCTGTGGTCTTTGTCCCTTCTGATATCTGCAGTCCTGACGTCTGCAAGGAGATAGCTTCCAAAAAAATTATGGAGGTAGAAGAGACCCAGGATATGTGACGTGTGACTGATGTTGGAGAAATGAATAATTCTGGTTCAGTTCACATTTACGTATAGTGAATATAACTGCATCTTACAAAGACAGCCACATTTAATGAGGAAGTAAAAGCTTCAAGAATAAATAATTTTCTAGAGCTTCCAGAAAGCTGGCAGCCAAGGAAAAAATAGGAACAAAAATAAAGGCCTCTTTTGAGAGACCAAAATCTGGTTTAGCTGGCTGACTTGTCAGTCAATGCAAACAGTGGCCAGCGATTAGCCTTTTGCCCAGCCAGTACAAAGGGATGTAGGAGAGCAATGTAAGTGCTTTGTAGCAAGGGCAGTCACACAAAAAAATGGCAAAACAGCTGGGAACATGAGAGTGGCAGCTGCCTGACAGAAGTGTGGGCGTAAATATGCTCTGTCTGTGCTGCTGCTCAGCATGTGGCTTGCCTTGTCTAAATCTAGGGGGAGGAGGGGTGTCCATGTGAAGGATCATTGATGTGAAATAGTGCATTGCATGCAAGGGTCTGAAGTTGTATTCTTCTTCAGGAGGGAAGTCACACCAGGTAATAGGATCTTACTTCTGCTTAAAACAGGCACATGCAAATCCAGGAGGCTAAATCTTAAGTGTTAACCATGAGAAATCAGCATCTTGCAGTCATGGCAAACTTTGGTCGGAATGATTATATCTATCCAGCATTTACCTACTGATTGATTCCAGTCCATTAACTGCAGTGACCTTAGTCAAATTTCATTGCTTGTGTTGTTATATTTTCCTTAAAGTGAATTGAAACCATAATGTTTATCTTGTTAGTGAAATTCCCTACTTTAGTGTCTATATCCAGTGCCAGTCCCCGAATTTGTCTGATAGTATTGCTATAGCTGCACAAGTCTTTGCCAGTTTGAAAGCTACAGTAATTAATCTTCAATAAAAACTAGTTGAAACTGGCCAAATTATTTCTTAATGTTTCTAGTTATTAGTTTTGTCACAGAGATGGCAAGGTACAGAAGTTACAGAAGCACTGGAATCATTGCTCTGCATAGGAAGAAAGATATGCCCCACGTTTGTAAGTAGAAGAGCTGTGCATGGAAGATATTCCATACTAAAATTGCTCTATATATCCTATTTTTGGGAGTGCATATGCTTTTGACTAAATCAAGACCAATTTTTGAACTTGGGCCAAAACTATGTAAAACTTCTTCTTCCTGTTGATTATGAAGTGTTTGGAGTGCCTTCTAAAGCAGACAAGAAAAACAGAAGCCACCAAGCTAGAATCATAGAGGAGTGTCCATGCTCATGAGAATAAAAGCATTTATAATTTTGGCACAGACCTTGCTATAAGACTAAGGACTCTCATTCATGAATGTTGTATTTTTATATTTTTGTTGAAATGAAGATACCAAGCTTGGGGTGAAGCAGGTACAGAAGGGTACAAGGCTGTTACAATTTAACTTGTATAGAATATAAAAATATTGGCAATTTTGTCGACATGGCTACTTTCACTTTTTTGTTACCTTAATTAAAAAGGTGTCATAACATACACTGTTGAGTTTGCACCCCTGTGGGAGCTGAAACTAAGGAAAGCATATTCTTTTTTAAAGTGAATGTCTGAACTATGGTAGTTAATGTAAAATTCTTCCTCCATACATCTTCATGGAAACCGGTTTATTATGTAGCTCACACTCACCTGTAGTTAATAAGGAGAACAGGAGTGAGGAAACTTCTGATCTAAAACGGAGGATAATGAAGGAGGTGAATGTTATGTCACCATTTGCTGCCTGCTTTGGTTCTTTTCTTCAGCTGAGTAGAATAGTAAGCATTGGAAGAAATGCAGGTTATACGAAGGACAGGCAGTTCTTGAAGAGCTGGATGATGCTGGAAAAAAAGGAAGATCAAATCAGTGGTGTAACAAATGGGAGTGTAGCAATTCTTTATAAAGATCCCCAGTTCAAAGCAACTATAAGACATTTTCATCTGGTAGTGACTGTGAAAAATGGACTACCTATGACCTACTGATGGTTTTCTGCAAGATGGCAGCAAAGCAAAATGCTATGAGGAGGTGAAACTGATTAAACAGAAAGGGAAATACAGTCGAACAAAGAATGATGCTGAAGAATCTTTCTTTCCCTTTTCTTCTGCCACTCTCCCCAGAATACATATTTAAAATGGACTGATTAGCTATTATCCTGAGTTGCCATCTCCTTCATGAAATCATAACTTGGGATTTCCGTTAGCTGATACTTCCTAGTGAACAATATTCATCAGACCTTGTCCAGAAATGCCTGTGCCCCACGTCCACGGCTCTTTGGGAGATAATCTTTGGGCTGTGGCCTCTCTAATGAGACCTCTTTGATGTCATGTAGTTCCATCAGATCTTCATCTGGGATCATCTAGACTTACATTCATGTCTCAAGATATTGTCCTAAAGGATCTCTGGTTTATACTTCCTGATGACCTTGTGGTTAGAAGTGTGATTTATAAAATCAATGATAAGGTAGCTAATATACTCTATCATTTTGAACCATCTTTTCTTTTTAAGTGTTGATAAATCCAGCAAGAGTTAGCTCCAAATCAATAACATGACTTCAGTTAGGTGTTGGTAATTCCATCACTGGAGAAGAGAAAGAGCATGGAAGAAGCTGCATTTTTCAAAGCAGTTGTTGCAAAATTATTTCTGTTTCCTTGAATTCCCAGATTTTATCACTTGGAATCTATCAGATGTTTGACTTTTTGGTAGTTTTTTAACAGAACAATTAATAAAAGACTTTCATGTCTTTTTGTTAAATATTAGCAAACTCACTTTCCAAAGTGTAACACAAACACCAAACAGGAGGCTTAACTGTCCTCCTTAGCTGATGTTTCTTTGGCAGCAGTGAGAACTTAAATAGCTACTTATTTCTCCCTGATTACTCATTTTCTTCAGTTTTTGTTACAACAAGTTGAGCTCTAGTGTATTCAGCCTCTTAATGCATACACTTAAAAATGAATCTCACTCTGTCTTTTCAGCTGGAAGAAAAAGAAAGAAGTGTTGCTAATTGAAAATGGTTGTGTGGGCTCTCTCTACAATCAGGAGAGACAGGCATCTCCAGATGGTGACTCGTGCTTTTACTGAACATGGGCTGCATTCAGAGGTCTCCTCAGGAATCTGAAAATGCTCCAGCTGCGTCTGTAAGGCTAAGCTGTGCAGATCAGAGTAAAAGCTTAAGCTTTTTCCCTAGTGGTGTATAGTTTGTTTATGAGCATATAGCTGTGGCTTTGTGAGGCACCCACCAATGCTGCTCTAACCAGTGTTCAGGCTTTGCAGGGGGTGGGGGATGCTGCTCCTTGGTTGCAGAACAGGTCCTAGATAATTGCCTGTGGCAAGGTTGGCTTTTCCTGCTTCACAGTCAAGAGTGCTGGGCCTCTTGATGGCAGTTCATCCCTCTGGAGACTTGCCCGCTGCTTGCCCTGGAACAATTTAGATCCCTGGCAATTCTCAGAAGAGCTTATTAAACCTGCATTTTAAAATCATCTGAGTAGTCCCTGCTGCTATTGAGTTGGTCAGCTTTCTTTTGAGCTGAGAGTTTATCCTGTTTGGGTCTCTCTAAAGCAAATGAGTATTTGGCACTCAGACCACCTGACGTTTACTCTGTTATTTGGTTTCTTTACCTTCCATGTTAAATCTTTTTTTGTTTTAGACTGCATTTAACTACTGTGAATGAGTCCAACATGCATATAAGAAAGCAACACCACAAGTAATTTTTCTCTGGGTTTATGAATAAGCTGGTGTTCAATAAAACACTGAAGTACCTTTTTAATAGTTCTTGCTGATTTCTAATTGTATATTCAATGAATTGTTTTGCTCAGATGGGGCTTATGGCAAAGATAAGTTGCATCATTTTCTGTTTATTGGAAGGAAGCAATTACAGATACATAACATATATTAAGTTAAATTCTTACCAAGAAGTTAGGGAATCTACATATTCTGCAAGAAGATTTTTTGTTGTATGATTACTGTGGTAATAAAGGAAACATTTCCACTGAAAATAGATGCACAGCAGAAAATAGATTTTGATTAGAACAGCATAATCTGGAATACTGAGTGCAAGTCCATGCTTGAATGTCTTCAACCAGGATCTCAGTGTGCTGCAGAGTGCCATAATAGCAACTTCTTTTACTTCTCTGCATGTAATAATTTTTGTAGGAAATGCTTGAACACTTTTTTATAATCCCTACATGTGCTGAAAATAAACATTCCTTTTCTTCAGGGGCACAAGTTTTCTTTTTGGGTACCCATAGCTTTTGGTATGCAGAGCAGAGCTGACAGAAGATGACTGGTTTTCAGGAGAACACTGTTTTGGAGTAGTGTGGCAGGGCTTCTGCAAACATGCAAGTTGATTGCTGCCTCTTGAGCTGTAGAGTTTCAGCAGATGACACTGAGGGTGCTGCACTGCCAATAAAAAGAAGTTATTTTAGCTGCAGCTCTGCCTGGTTGAAGTCTCCCATATGCTGGCATTTCTTAGTTGTGCAAGGGCTCTTTAAGTGTGGACTTTGATGCTGAAGATCATGTATTAAAAATGTTTAAAGGACTGGACTTTGAATGTACTAAAAACTGCAACGAGCATTGAAATGACTGGAAATAAGTCGTTTAGTGTACCATTTGGTCACGCTGCATGCCTGTTATAAAACAGACCTGTCCATAGCTGAAAGCCATTTTGTCTGAGTATGAGGCTTGTATATATGCGGAGGTGACTGAAAGGTGAATGCCTCATGCTGCACAGGGCAAGGACTTCCAAAAAACAATGTGGTTTTATTTATATCAATAATGAAATCCCCATTGAGCCAATAATGGGTTAGGTCAGCAGTGAGTGCTCTTGAAACTCTTGCCCCATAAGCATTTCCAAGAATTGTTCTATGTACAGGCAGAAACAGTAGGTTTTTTTCTTTTGTTTGTGCTCGTTACCTTGCACTGAAAATGTAATGAGCTGTCAATCAGAACTCTTATGTACCCTTTTTAGAGGTCTCTGTAGATTATCTAAATAATATATAGGCACACAGTTATATAAATATAAACAAAATAGCTGATACCACAAAGTTTATTGCTCAAACACTGATTAGTATCTTGTAGAATTACTTTAAAATCATTTTGTGAAAAAAAATTGCACACATGTGAAAAAAGATCCCATTTTTATTCTTCTAAAATACAGTAATTCAACAAACTCTATGTTAGAGATATGTGTTTCCCCTGTTTTTTGAAGTTATTCTGCCCTTCTAGATTTGTATTCAAGTCCATATGTCTGCAAAGCTTCCAGTTTTAGACTACTCCATGTGATGTCTTTAGATAAAAAGATTAAATGTTATACTCCAAATGTGGTCAAAAAAAGAAAGAAAAACAAACTTTGTACAGAGGTTCATATCTTTTGAAGTCTTACTGTTTATGTACTGCCATTTAGTTGTGGTTTCTAAAGAAACAGACAAAGATCAGAAAGGAGAAAAATGTGCAAGATGACAGTCTTTGTCATAAACATAGAGTGGTGCAAGCATGCATTTAGATTCTTGGCTGAATTGGGACCTAAAGTTAGTAACAGATGTTAGGTCTTTATTCTTTTACTTCTCCTTCCCTTGGTTCTTGTTGTACTGGGGTGAAACCTGCTGTGTTTGCAAGCTTAAAATCTCCTCTGCACTACAGTGAACTTTTCTCTGGGCTCTAAACCTAAAAGCATAACAGACAGACATAAAACACTTCAGGTTCGGTGCAAGCAAGCTTTTAGGCAGTATTTCACATCTTGCTAGTACTAATGACTATATTAACTCGGAATTAAAATTCAGGTTTCTTATTTCAGCACTTCCCCCAGAATGTTTGAAATGTTTCTTCCTGTGGTGATTTCTCTGACAGCTGAATGGAGACCAAATTTAGCCTAGACGTTTTGAGAGTCAGTTAATTTGTGCTTGGGAAGTAAAGTGAAAAAATATCCCAAACCGTTTATAAAATTTAAAGGTTTATCTGTTTTGTACAGTGAAAACAATGAATGAACAAACCTGTTTATGTGACTGAATTTATACTTTGTTAAAATCCACCTGCATTGTTAGTAAGTACCATAAGGACATTACCTTCAGATAACACACAGATTGTAGGAAAGTGAAAAGCCATGTATTCGTTAGGTGTTCTTCTCTCTGCCCTGCCCTTCAATTTATAAGCCAAACTCTCTGATCTTTTACCATACTGACTCCTGTCAAATCAATAGAATTGCCTAGATTCTAACCAGCTGTCTGTTCTCAAACCTGAGGGAATTCATCCAATGAAAATTTTGAATGAAGGTATTTTAAAGCAATGCCAAATTTTTCTATCTGTTCTGTAAGCTACTGATCTTTTTTCCCCCACAAGTGTAGATCGTGAGTTGTTTATGCTATTCGTTGTTTTTGTAAGGCAGATATCTTACTGCATTTCAAACATCTGCTGCGCTAGGGTGTCACAGTCTGAAATCAAATAATGATCTAAGTCATGTCCTTGTTTCAGCAAGTTGCATAGAAGTGATCCATGTGCTGCTCTATCTGTCAAATATATTGTATGAGCCAAGTGAAAATGAAAAAGGGATTTTTCTATGGTGTGCAGCCTCACAATTGACTGGCTGTATCTGGGAATTAGATATTTTAAGTAATTTATTGTCCATGATGGATGTAATGCCTGCTAGTATTTCCATTCATTGTCAAATAATTTTGTTAGACTTTATTGATGTAATGATATGATCTTTCCCCCTGCCATTTGTCTGCAATTTTTCTTCTCTGATAGTTTTTGCAAGGAAGAAATCTTTCCTTATCTTTTTTTTCTTTACTTTTTGATGACAATTTATATCTAAGGCTCGATTCTATTCTGAGATGTGGTTGTCTTAAAAATGTTGGTCTTACTTTTTTTTCCTGTGTTGTGCACAGTATCTTCTTTTCATAACACTGTGTATGATGATCAACAATGAAGTCAATGCAGAAAAATTATCTTCCTCTTAACCATCAAAAGTCCAAAAAGTCTTCTGACTTTCATAAAACCCAGGCTGGCTCTAAGTGTCTTTGGGTTTTAGCCTACATTGCACACAGTACAACCTTGGCTCTGCAATATCTTAGTGCACTCATAGTAAACCTAGTTGTCCTTTTGGTTTTGGTACATGTATTTTTTCAATTGACCTTGCTATCTTTTCTTTTGTTTGCATGTCATGAAAATCTCTCGGATTCTCATCCAATACCTAAATTATTACTATATATAATGTCCAGCGATTGCACTCAGGAAGGTTTCTGTACCACTGAAGAGTTTACTAGTAGTCTACATTTTAAATTAAGGGAGATTTACTCCTTTTATGGAGGGTGAACTGTTTGGGTGAGAAATCAAGGCATTAAGATACACTGCCTGGATACTGCTGAATACCTGTGCTGGGAATGGAGGACAGCCCTTGTCTCCTGAACCTCTTGGGACTTTGGGAGATGCTACAGGTTGCTGCGGGATCTCTCACTTGTGCTTAGCAGTGGGGTCAGGCTGGTGTAGGGGTTTGGGGTCCTGGGGCTGCCGTATGCTCTCAATACAACCAGGCAAGAGGAGAGCTAGGAGGCAGTGAAAGGTGATATGAGCCCTGGGATGAAATGTGCAGCATGGTCCTAGCCTTTGCTTGGTGGGGGCTCAGCAGGAGCCACTGCCATCTGCTTCCTGCTGTGTGTTCCCTCCCTGGGACATGGCATGGGGTGCCTAGACCCTGCTGGGAAGAACAGTTTTGAGTCTGAGAAGCAGTCTCCCGGCTGGAAACTCATGAAGCATGAGTATGTCATCCCCTGCCCTGCCTTTCATGCTCCTCAGAAGCTCACCAGCAGAGCTAGGTGCCGGGAGGTCCCCTTGGGTGAGTGGCTCTGCACTGCAGTCTCCTAGTGCTGCAGTGGAGCCAAGCCATCTGCTGAGGGATGAGCCAGCAGGTGTCTATATCCTCTTGAAATCTGAAGAATCTTCAAGTGCAACAGCTATAACAATCAAATAGCTGATTGTGGCTCTTTTTCCTTTGCTGTGGAAGGGAAGACAGTGCAAAGTGTTTTCATGCCATACTTTAGTCACTTATGGGTCAAGAGCAAGAAGTCTGAATGTGCAAACAGTTCGCTGTAAATTCTGATTTTTCACCCTGAGCATAGGATAGAAATGTCTCCTATTTTTATTTAGAAAACTAGATTCTTTTTTATTTCTTTTTTTTTAAAAAAAGATGTATTTAAGGACAATAATGAGTATCTAAGTTAGCAACTGAAATCTTATAGAGCCATTTTCATCTTCTTCAGCTCTAGCAGTTTAAGGTGACACATCAATCCTGCCTTTGTGGTGGAAGTCCTTTAGGGACTTCTAAACCTTTCTGTTTCTTATGCATTCTGGGCAACTTGCTTTAACCTGTGTCCATGCTGGTTCCATCTAGCTGTTTCTGAAAGCTTAAGAGAAGAGCAAACAAACAAAGATATGAAGGAAATTAAGGGTGCCTCGCTGTGATATTTTTATAGAGTGGTACGTTGCTTTGATAATGAAATGTGAAATGTAGCATGTGGATGATGATGAATATAAAAGACTGCATGTGTTTTTATTTGAATGTCATGTCCATGAGATGGATTATTAGTATGAACTCTGTAGTGTAAAAATACTGAAAAGAGAAGTGAAATGGGAAGAAGATATTTCTAGTAGTTTTTGCAGTGAACCACATCCTCTTTCATCTCTTTCCCTTTTTGTGACCATACTCAGATTCTGGTAAAGTAAGCTTTACTGTCAGGATGGTAATAAACAAACTGCTCTCTTCCTAAAGTTAAATAGGATTCTTGCCAGCATTGTAAGGGAAAATCTATCTGAATTTCCAACAAATCAGACTTCTTCCCAAGTGTGGCCTCATAGGGCTGCACTGGCTTGAAAGATAAGGAGTTTTGAGGTTGACTGCAATAGAAATGGGACAGACAAAGGTTTTTCAGAATTATTAATTTTGCATTTACCTGACTGAGGTGTTCATTAGAAGTCAGTGATTTTAGGAGGGACATTTCTTCCCTTATTCCCAAGTTACAACGATCCTGAAATATCTGCCCAACCACAGGGGATCAGGGAACCCGCAGCTGGCTCTTCACTAGAAGGAAGACACCAATTCCCTGGTGTTTTACTTTTTGAAGGCAAGGAGCCTGGGAAGCATTGCTTGAAGGATCATGAGTGGCTTCTGCTTGCTTCCACCTATAGCAGGTCCCTGGTCTCACCTTCTCTGTCATACCATCTGCACATCTCAGATCTCCTGCTTTGTAGCTGACTCTATCTGCAACACTGGCTATGAGAAAGGTCAAGCCTTCCTCCTCAAGTGATTCTTGAATCAATGGTGAAATATACCAAACCATAGTTTGGAAGGAGCTCAGTGTTTGTCTAAAACAAGCTGACTTGGGATCAGTTTGTGGTTTATAGTAATGCTGGTATACAATAGCCCAGGCAGGACAGATACAAGGTGTCTCCTGTCTCTTTAGGGACTGGGTATAATTGCCATTTTTACTCTCTCACGCAGTGTTTCCAAGAAGTAATGTGATGTGGGACCACGTCAGTGTTTGCTGGTGAATTTTGCCCTTGCATAATTCTAGTACTTTGATTTGCATTCCTTCTTATCTTGCCCAGTTTATTGAAAAATGTGATGGTAATGTGGTAGTTCAATGTCTTGAGATGGTTTTAAAGTAGATAAGCAAATCATTATGCCTCTGAGGTTGCACAATTCCATGGATTTGTCTTACCTCCCATGACAGGCATGTTATATTTATTGTATCATTTATGATGTGTGTAAGCTGTATAGGCTGGATGTTGTGTCAAAATGACGTGAGCACTTGGGTAAACATCTTGAATCACCATCATTTTGGCACACTCAGGGGCAAAGGTACTTGCGTGGATTGTGTTAAACATCAAAAGTGTGTTGTTGTTTGGAGTCTTGTGATTAGGGCTTTTATCTAATTCTCTCCAGTGTAGCAAGTGTTTGCTGTTGGCTGACACTGTTACAAGTACTAAGGTTTTATCTTTCTTTGCCCGGCAATAATGTATTTTCTATTATGTCAATAGAATTCATTTTCAAGTAGTGTGCAGTGCTCCTTTGAAGAACGTCTCTTTTTCAGGTGGTTTCATGGTGACTGTACCCCCAAATGTCTAGATGTCTCTCAATAGCAAAAATTGCTTTGTTACTGAATGTATTATTTATTAATGGTATCTTGTTGTCTTTTTCTAGTTGCATTTTACAAAATATGCCACAAGCATCTCATGTGATTTTTATAAGGAAACTCTTATTTATAATATTCATGCAAGTGGACAGAAACAAATTGCAATTTTATAGTTGCCCATGCCTTTTTTCATAGCTGCAGGGTCTCAATGAGCATGATCAGAAGGGACAGGCTCATTGTTTTGTTTAATTTTGATGGAATTTTTCAAAGGTACTATTATGTTATTTATAATTTGGATTTAATTATCTTAACAAATAAATATCTCCATTTTAAGAAATGAAAATAGTATTTGTGGGGCTTCTTTTTCTTCTCTTTCCCCCATTCTCTGAGTATGTCCAAACAATCAAGGTAATTTCCTCTTTATGTCGACTTGTATAGTCTATTGTCATGTCAAGATTTACATCTGTTGTCCTCATCTGATATTTCTGGTTATTCTGCTTACTCAATTCCTTTTCTTTGTAGCTTAGTCAGTGAGACAAATTCATCTACAGTGTTAGTCTGAGAATTAACCTTGGGCTGAACATGTGCATTTTTGCCTTCCCAAAGCAACCAAGAAATTTTGGGTGCACATAGAAATCCTGAAGAAACATAAGCATTTTATCATAGAGGTTCCAATTCTCACACAAATCAGTGTAACTGAATCCCACTAGCTCAGACTGGATGTTCCAGTGCTCAGTCTAATACCCACATAAGCAGCCTTGAGTACATATTCTAAAGCAAATGATGGTTCTAGTATCTGAATATCTGATTGACCTAGCTTAGCTGTCTTTAGATTTTCAAGCTAGAGTTTCAAGTGCAGGTTTTCTGATCACAAGCCTCTTCAAGATTTCTGGAATTTGATATTGAGTTCCTTTTGACATTATAAAAACATCTTTTCTTGCTTTAACCCTCCCCAGACCATGCCCCTTTAAAACCAATAGAAGATATAGGATGAAATGGTCCTGGCCATTCCAGGGACAGTTGGAGCAGGGTTCCTTAGCCTAATAGATACAAAAAAGCAAACATCTCTGTCCATCTTAATTATATTGCATTTATGGCAAAGATGATCATTGCTAAAGGAAGAGAGGAAGACACAAGCTCCCTTTCCTTTAGCCACAATTGTTCTTTTCAAAAACCCTGGCAACTAAAGATGAGAAGACCATTTAATTTCCAGTTTACCCAGGTGTGGGCAGATACAAATTGCTGAAGCCAGTTGAAGATAGTCTCAGTGATTATGTTTATGCTAAAAATCCTCAGATGATGTCTTAACTTTCATTGTTTTTTCTAGCATGCTTATTTCCTTTCCCTGAATGCATTTTCTTAGCCAGTGAGTAAATGAGAGTTCCTTGTTCTTCTCATTTAATATTTCTTATAACCATCTTAATGGTATTTCTTAATACCATTTCCATCTGGGTCATTCAGTAAATTCCCTCCTGTTGCAAGGAGGGACAAATGCCCATAGGGACTCACAAAATGGGAACTTCCTGCCTCCAAAGGCTTCTGCTAGGTTAGCTGTCAGTGGGTGAAAGCTTCTGTGCAGGGTCTCCGTTGTGTGCTTGCTTATATAGTGCACGTTGTCAATACTGCCATGGATGGTGGGAAATCTAGGTCAAAACTCCAAGTCCTTGAGGCTACGTTTCCCTTTCAGCTGGTGAAGTGCTACTTGAAAGCTATGTCTTGCACCTTCTGTTAGGTTTTTCTCTACAGAAGGCAATTGTACTTTAGCTACGCAACTGACCTTAGGTATTTATTTTAGCCCTGTGCCTCTTCTTCCTAGCCCTTTAACCCTAAGAAGCTAATATTAATTCCTTGTATGAAAATGTTCTGTGGAAAAGCAAAATGTCAACAGTATCAGTGCCTCAGACTCTATCCATTTGGCTTTGACAGGAAATACTTGAATGTCATAGGGAAGGTCATTGCTGGGACAAGAGAAACTTACCCAATGCAGGAAATTATCTTGGTATCTCATTTTAAATTCTCCTCTACCCAGATTTCCAGCTCACTGTCACATACGCAGCTCAGACAGCTCAGTGAGGGTGTTATTTAAGCACTTCAGCTTCTGAGTATCATTTTCCTTTATGTAATTTTCCAGTTCACCTCTTCATGGTATTTTAGCAGAAGTGTTACACATCATCTACTGCTGGATCTGGATGCCAGGTAGAAAATACACCTCTAAATGAAAAGACTGTCAGTGAAAACTGCAGTGTAAGTATTGTGGCATTAATGAGCATGGTTTAAAGGAGAAGTTCCCACTTGGTGCAGTTGTGCCTAACTCTGTTCAGAAGATTTATGAAGTTGCTGCATCAGGCTTTTGCACGGGGATCTAGCAGTTGGCTGTGGCCTGTTTGCTTGGGCCTGTTCAGCAACAAAGATGTTTTTAGCTGTCATCAGGTAACAGATGATGTACAGGATGTGCTGTCTTCCTAGCGATCACGTAAGTGGTTTATATGTAACATGAGTAACAGCTTAAAGTAGAGATTCTCAAGAGAAGACACATAGGACTTAGGACTCAATAGGAAAGGGGTTCACTTGTGATTCCTGCTACAGATTGCCTGCTTACCTCCTCAGACTGATTAACCACGATACGTCAAATTGCTGCTACCTATCAACAAGGACTAATTCTTCCCAGTCTCACAGATGTTAAGGTAAAATATTTTTCATATATTTTAAAAAATGCTAGCAGATGTAATTTGAGTCTTGAAAGAAGTGAGCTGCCCTGCCTGTAGAAGTTCATCCAGCTGAAGCTAGTCACAGGTAACCATGACTTTTTGCTTTGCCATAGCTGGTTAGAGAATATTTTAAGTGTACCACAAGCATGAAAGGATGCATCACAACCATCTTGATTAAATTGATACTTCTTAAAGTGTATTCTTGTATTGCCCATCCAGTGTGGTAATTAACTTCTCATCATGTAGTACAGCTCTTTCTCCATCTATCAAGCCGAAGATCTTGAATCTTCTCTCCTGCAGACTAAGACTCCCTAGCCTATTTAGTTATTGTTTTTAATGAAACCCATCCAGAAACTGTGATTGTCCCTGTTGCTGTTCCCTGCAATCTTCCTGGCCCTATTTCTTTCTTTTTTGAGATAGATAGATAGTTTAGAATCCTATGGATATTTAATTATGAAGCGTCTTTTCTCTATGTTCAGTGGTTGTCAAATCAGACCTTACTCATCTCCAGCTTTTAACCTCTTGCCTGACAACCTCAAGATCTGCAAGTCTGGTGAGGTTAGCAACTGAAACTGAAACTCAGAATTATAACATTTTTGTCTTTGTGTCCCTGTTGACCCAATTTGATCCAGTGGTCAAAAAGATTACTGTAGTATTTTTAATATTTTGATCTGTCAGTTCATCTACTTTGTAGTTTTCCTTTATTATGTACCCATAAATGAGTGAAAACCTAGGGTTTTCTTAATCAGTACCAGCAATGTAGACAACTTGCAAAATGGTTAAAATATAGTCAAGCACACATATATACTGCCAAAGAAAAACTCAGTACTGCAAAGAGAATTCCAGATAATTTTCAGGCAGAATATATGCATTTGGATTTCTTCAAGCTTTGTATTCATTATTTAGAATTAAACCAGGTGATACATACAGATGTACTTGTTAAAATTAATCTATACCCGTATTATTATACAAGAATATTTCAGAAGACATAGAGTACTTTCCCAAGAAAGGGAGCTTTCTTTTACTGTATTATGCAGGCTTACTACAAGAAAAACATTGTAGATGAGGATGAATAGCTATTCAGAATCCCTGCTTTAGAAATTATCTGTCATGATACTAAAAATAAAATACAACTGTGTATGCCAAATCATCATCAGACTGTGTGTGGTGTTTAAATTTCAAAATAAATGTTTTACAATAAAACAAATTACTTGAAAATCAAGTGAGTGCAACATTTCCCAGTAAGGAGATGAGTCTGAAAATATGCATGGGACAGACAGTACAAACTTCAAAATAGTTTTATCACATTCTCTTTTACAATCCTATTCCATAACTGAGCATTTTCATCTTGGGTTAATGTGTTCTTCAGAGTCCCTTTTAGAATCTAGATATCTAAAAAATTGTTTCATCAAGTTATTAAATTCAAGATTTTATTTGAAGGTTTGCACATTTTGCACATTTACTATTAGCAAAAGCAAATTAAGAAATCTGGTAACTCATCTATGATAGATCTAGTGCTTTGCCCTTCAATGTTAACCACTTGCTTTCCTCACACTCCCCATCTCCAAGTCTACCATTCATTGCATTGTGAACACTTGCTGGCTACTGATGAATGCTCAATGAGGAAAACCACCTTTGGCGACATCCCAGACATGTCTGGGGACTTGGAAAGAGTCACAGAAACATGACAATGAAAGGAAATCATGAGTGACAGTGGTATGGCCTTAGGTTCATTGAGGGACATGGCACTTTCGGCTTATATTGCATGTGGTCTGTCAACTGTGGTTTGGCTTTTGGAATTATTAACTGTCTAGATGAATACTTGTTAAAGATATCAGCCATCAGCAACATTCATGGCTGATAGAAGAAGACAAGAGCAAAGTTTTTCATGTGGGACAGACTCCATCAGACTAGGGCACAGTCTCTGCAGCAAGAGGGACTGTGCTCCAGTGGAGAGCAAGATGAACTTTAAGTTGCATGCAGTTGCAAAGATAACCACCAATCACTTAGCGTAGCCGGAGGTTGAGGTACTACAGCTGATGTTGGATGCCCTGGTATGACAGATACCGAAAAAAATGGAGTGACTCCACAGAAAAGTGGCATGGCCATGGGGTGGGAGCACAGGTTATCTGAAGAGAATGGGCCAGCTGCCCTACTGTTCCAGCTTGAACAAAAGTAGTCTGCAGAGGCAGGTAATGGTGCTCTTCAGCTTTCTGATAGGAGGGTGAGAGACAGCAGGGCCATGCTCTTCTCAAGAGTAAACAGTGAAAGGGTGAGAGGCAACAGCCAAACATTGCAGAAAGGGAATGTCTTATTAGATATAAGGAAAAAAAAATGCTGTGAGGATCATCAGACACTAGACCAGGCATACAGGCAGGCTGCGGGATCTCCAGCCTTGGAGACCTCCACCCAGAATGAGACTGGACAAGGCCCAAGCAGCCTGTGTGAAGCTTGTAGTTAGCTCTGAGCTCCAGACATTCCTGCCAACCTGAATTATGCTGAGTAGTAGAGACATCAATAGTACTGATGTGTGACAAAGCGGGTCCCAGAGGGTCAATCCTAAAACTTGTCTGGATGTAGGAAGCTACCGCAAGATAGGAAGATATGTTCCTTTACCCCTGTGACATAGGACTGCCAAGAGAAAGGCTTGGATTTCCTTTCCTGTGAAATGCAGGAGGCTAGAGCAATTACATTGTACTAGTATAATTAGAAAAGGGAGCAGAATGTCTTTTTGAATCTCTTTTCCTTTCCAGATAGACTTGTATAAGAGCAACTCTTTTTATATCATTGGCCAACCTACTTGGAAACAAATTACATGATGAGTTTGCTGCTATTTTTTCAATGGGGCCATTCAACAGCCTAAGGGACCTCACTGTTTTCTTTTGCAAGTCCAAATTGTCTTTTGCTTAAGCCTGACATGGAGGACAACCAGATGGTGTACAGGTTTGTATCTCCTCTGTGGGAAGCAGACTGTGCAGGCTGTTGGGACAGTGCTAGGGTGGCTGGGAGCAGGGGCACGAAGCATCTCTCTTCAGGTTTCATAGGGTTTGGGCCACAGTGGGTGACGGATGGTTTCCCCTTTACCTTCCAGATCCCTTCATGCTCCCATCTGCTCTGGCCAGCCCCTCTCAAGCCTTTCATCTTTCCCAGTCTTTTGCGTATGCCACATTTCACCTTCTTTTCCTCCATTTCATCTGCTACCTCTTGCACCTTCCCAGTTCTTTCTGGTCTCCAGCCTCCTACCTCCTTTCTGGGCCCTGCTGTTTGTGTTGCTCCCTGCCTGCTCCCCCTGCTCTGGCCACAGACTTTATGTCCTCTCAGCTCCCCACTTGGTTTCACTCAGATCCCTAAGGCATTGCTAAAACTGCCGCTCTGAGTCAAAGATATTTGACAGACTGAGGCAGATGCTGCAGGGGAAAATGCCACAAAGGTAGGCTGGAGGAAGCAAATACTTTTTCATCAGTGCATACTTTGATGGGATGAACTCTAGAAAGCTCAGGGCAACTGCACTGAATGAAAAAGAAGTATAAATAACTATTTATTCAGTGTACAAAGAACAGATTCCTGTTTGGGAAAAAATTAAATTAAGAAGTGTCTAACTTAAAGTGTAGGGAAAGTGGAACCTGCTGGGAGCTGAATGTTGCACAGACAAACTGAATTCTGTTTTCTAATTCTAAAGTGCTTAGCTTCATCATTTACTGTGCTTTGAATGTAGCTATTTTTGATATAATTTTCTGTATATTTCTTCATGTATTTATGTTACTAATTTCAAATATCTGTTGGTGATGGAGAAAGAATAACTAAAAAGGTGGAGTAAACCTTAATGTGATGTAGTCCACTGACTATATCTAGACAAACTTTCATAGGTACTTCTACAAGTACCCACCTGTAAGCAGGCCCTGAATCTAATCTAAGCATTAATATCAAAGCTTAGGAGCATTTTGTTAGGGTGTGCTCTGCTCTCACACAGTCTGTACTAAAGTCTTCAGATATGAATATAAGAAAGACAGCAAACTTTGCAGGCATCCACAAGCATATGAGGATGCTAAGGTAGTGAAGGTAAGTAAGACAAATTTTGACTCTCAAGCTGCACTGTGAGTTCTCCCAGGCTTGGAGCAGCCTCATCCTCTTGTGGCCCTAAGATTTTCTAGTTGGAGTCAGTGAGGAGAAACAGGAATCTCTTGGGTGTGGTAAATGTCCTGAACTAGATCAGATGATCCCTGCCCTTGAAGTGCTTATTCCTTGCTTTATTACCAGGAGACCTCTTTGAGCTTCATAAGGTCGATGTTGAACTCTTACCTCTGGTGCTGAAGAGGTCCCTTTCTGTCTCTGTTTCCTACCTGTAAAATTCTTCACCTTCCCTTAGGTTTAGCTTGATAATGTTACAACTTCATCCAGAGTCTTTAGATGAAACCACAATACAAATAGTATTGTGTAATAATACAAACATAACATAATCATGATATAACATAATGCGTGATCTTGTCCCTGTGATTTTCTTCCTTTCACATTTTGCTCCTTCTTAAAACAGTTTATCCATTTCAAGTACAGAAATAATTTTTGCATTGTATAGTGCAGCGAAATCAACATTTAGAGTGCTCCCATTGCACACACAGTAGTGCCTTATTTTCTAATACTTGGTTCATATTCATACGATTGAAAATGAGTGCTCATCCAATGAAAAGCACCACTGGAATTGCCAAAAATTGGAGAAATTGAGTAAGACATCTTGGGAGGCAATCTGCTCCCTTCTCCCTCCAAATAAAACCTAACCACCAAAAGAAACCGAACCCATATGTTGTATGTTTCAGAATATATTGCTCTCGATTTTATCCTGTAAGAATGGCTGGCACTATATATCCTGAGCTCAGAAACACAAGTTAGTTAAACTTCTTCACAGGCACTTGACATTTAGGTGTTTCTTAATAGTACGTAACTGGGACCAGCAGCGCTCCAGATGATTTTTGCAATCCTGCTATATGTCTCTCAATTAATCAGTAGAAATTGAAGTTGAAATCAGTAGTTGAAGTATTAGTGGTCATGAAGTGTCACCACTAGCTGTTGTGATGCAACCTCCAATGTAAAGTTAGCAGATACCCAACCTTGGGTTGAACTGACTAATTCGTCTGTTACTGATCACACTCATTAGAGCAGACTACTTGAAGCTATCAAGATCTAGGATGGCAAGTCACATAAGGGTGCTATCTCCATTTGTCTTATTGGCATGCTGTACTTCTCAGGGGATCTGGAGATTTCTGATGGAGCTCCCTAAGTGTCCATGGGTGTTGCTGTGAGAGCACAGGAGAGCATATGTGTGTGAGCTCTCCTGGTGGCTGCACCTCCACACATATACTAAGGTTCATTTGGTTGAGGGTCACACCTCAGCTTCTTCTTGATTTGGGTTTTGGTGTCTTTCTAAGATAGTATCTTTTCTAATATAATTCTGTCACTATTCTAGGGACTTCCCCATTGTTGATAACAACCTCTATTGCTTTTCCCAATTTGAGTCATGTACCACTGTGAATCACTTTGGGGTAGGGAAGCTCCCCAATGGCATGTTAGGATCTTTGTGATTGAAGACAAATTGATGTCTAAAACTATCTTCTTTGTCTATTCTTTCTACTAGTGATGTTTTTCAAGCACGCAAGGCCTAGCATATTGAGAACCATTGTTCTGAGCTTTTGATGGATGTACCAGACAGACTTTGGTCCTTGCGTTTTGAAAACAGCTCTGTGGCACTGGGTGTGTGGAGGGTAACATTGCATCCTGTGTATGTCAAAGGAATTGGCAAGTCCATACTCCCCTGCCTCACAGCAACAAATCCACACTTTATGTTTCCTGAGATAGGGCTTTTTTAGGAAACTGATAGATGTCTTCCCATTTTGCTGCAAGCAGTGAACACAAAGAGGACAAAATCATGACAAAATGGACAGGCTTTGTTTTCTTAATGTCATCTTCCTTATTTTAAAAGGATACACCTGAGGTCCTGCCTCTCTGAACACAGCCAACAATTCCTTCCTCAGAAAACTCTCCATGTGTTGTTCCATGCAGCTTTGTGTTTAAGCTGCTCTTTTTCTTCAATCTTCTCGGCAGTGCAAGGATGGGTAGAGAGAGCAGCTGCTGCTGGAAGCCTGGTGTTCTCAGATCTTGGCATCTGATCTCCATCCATTGCCTCCTGCACAAAGATTCAGGTGTCTTCTTTCTCATGCATGGGTAAACCAGACATTAGACATAGAAGTACCAATCCTTGATGGCTTTGTAGAGCTCTTCTGCATTTGTATGCCTCATTGCAAAACCTCCAAAATAATTTCAAATTAGTGCATCCATACAAAGCATACAAGAAATGGGCATAAAAGAGAAGAGCAATAAAATTTCTGATTTTCCACTGCCCTATGTCTGTGCTACATTGTGCATTGTTCGACTTCATCCTAGCCCTCTGTAACTTTGAATATTGGTAGGTCAGAATAAGTCAGGTATATAACTCATGTACATCTGTATACTGTGCAGTGGGGAGAGAGAAAGAGGAGTACAGAAAGCCAGTACTATTAAAAGGGTGCTTGTGTAGATTATGCTAATGTCACACTTCCGACAAGTACTGGTATCCATCCATAATCCAGATGGGTATTATCTGCTGAGTAAGCCTGTTATGAAACTTAATATTTCTAAAAGCATGTGCAATTCTGAGTTCACAGATCCCCCGGGGCTTAATTCTGCAAACCCTGCTGGCACCAGGCAGGGCTCAGAACAGTTGTATTTAGAAAGTAGAAACAAGCATTACTTAACCTTTTCTACAAATGCCTGGCACAGGCTGGCTATCTCCAGTATCTACTGAGAGCAACACAGACCCATTGAACAGGGCAGGATAACTGATCTAAGATACTGTATGCAAAGTGGCAGAAGGAAGCTCTGTAAATAAAAATTATTATTTGGTATCACAAGTGATGCCTGTGAATTGGTGCATGTCCTCTGCTAGGGCATCCTTAAGGACATCATCACTGGCATAGCTGCATTCTTCCCTAATGCCCAGCTGCTCTAGGAACCACAACAAAGTGCTTTACAGTAAAGTACTACTTACTCTACTGTAAGTACAGTAGTAAGTACAGTACAGTAGGTTTACAGTGCGGAGTAGTTTGCAGGTCCCATTAGTGCGTCCCTCTGTGCTGTAGTACAAGGCACAGCAGTAACCTAATACAGAGAGGATATTAAAATTTCTTTTATGAGTAGGGAGGTTTTCTTCTCTGGACTTAGCAGGGAAGAGGGAAGAGTACCATAAACTGTGCAGAGAAAAGCAAGGGTATATCCCAGCCGTGAGCTTTGCTTATCACATAGCTGTGCAAATGCTTTGCCATAGCCCCAGGAAGGGATGAAAGGTCAAGGACATGGTGGGACCCATGCAGTTATGCGGGCTGTGATAGGATCAGGCTATGCACAACATGGCACGAGAGATGTAGTATGAAGCCTGAAAGTCTCAATGCAAATTGCTTTAAGAGCAGGTGGTATGCACAAGAATTACAGTGCTGCCTTCACCAAACCAGAGATCTCTCTTTGCTGTTCTTCTCATTTCAAGGCCAGAGCTCTTAGCATTTCAAGTCAATACTAATCTGCACAGGGATAGTTTAGAAAGCAACCTTGGGTAAGACCCAGCAGTCTCAATGTATGTTTTTAAGTCCAGCCCTGTTGAACCGCTAATACTTTTATAACATTGTTAGCCTTCAAAAGATTGATCTCTGTTTTTGTGTCTGATATTGGACGTTGTTATTGACTGGTGCTACTTCTACTGCTCCAGTAAAGAGACTGCAGGTCCATAAGGGCTGGAAAGGGGCAAGAAAAAGGAGAATCCCATGGGAAATGAGATTTCCTTGGCCACAGGAGTGCCTTGTATGTAGACGTAAGAATCATGTATGACATAACATACTTGGAAAGCTTCAGTGGACAGTGACACAGGCTGGGCACATGAAAAGAAATAGAGCATATCTCTCCCTTTTCTCCTGTGTACTACAAGAAAAGCCTCATAATTTTGATCACCATCCAGCTAAGTAAGCTGCAAAGCCCTTTGGTAAAAGGTCATTGTCTGATCATACTGTAGACTCCAAGAAGCAGAAATAATTCATAGACTCTGGAGCCAGCAAGGCAGTATCTGGAGCCTAATGAAGATGAAGTTTATGGAGGATGTTAAATAAACAATCATCTCCAGCAAAAAGTTGGTGGAGGAATAGATTTGATTAGCAGGCAAAGTTTGGGAAGGTATCTGTAATGCAAAGAGTTGAGTCAGAGAGTATGTAAATAAAAGGAATTCTGCAAGTCCAGTAACTAAAGCTGTATCTGTTGTTCGTTTCAACTAGCTGATTTTCTGGACAAAAATACTCTTTGCTTGGTTCAAATTCAAACTAGATAACAATTTCTCTTTCAGCTGTTAAAATACTGAGTAACCAGCAACTGATGACAATTGTTTGGGCAGTTTCCCATCAGTGGCCCTCTCCACACAACAGGAGCCTTGTGTTGACATTGCATCAGCAAGGCTCTGGCAGTATGGAAAAAAATCAGGCAAGATCTTTAGGTCCTTGTTTCTTTTCTATGTGTGGGTGTACACATGCATTTAGCCTTACTAATGGACTGATACAGGACAACTACATTCTGCCTCAATCTCACTTCTGTGCTGAAGGGACTGGGTTTTCAAGGCTCTCACTTGTCTCCTATCTCCAGGATGCCTTTTGCGTACATTCCCAGATGTGTCTCTACTTTGAAAATGCTGAGTTTTGGTCCAGTTAAAGATAAAAGTTTGAGCAAACAAAGCTTCTGGAGAAAAAGGTGGAAATGTTCCTCATATGGAGGAATAGGTGGATCGCTTTTTGCAGCTTGCATAGAAACAAGGGCATTTACTATTTCATAATGTGCCAGAGCAATGTTTTTTCTTTCCCTCCTGCTTCTCATTAAGAAATTTGATTGCTGAAGTCTGTCTCAAGACATAGTGCAATTAGGAGGAATGTGTTCATATTTTAATCCATTTCCAATAGTTCATAAGCTTTTTGTCACGCAATTAATGAAACAGAGTATGAACCAGACTTTTTTGATTTCAAATTGACTGTGAACCATAGAAATCTGATGTGTAAATGGAAAAGTTCACTACTGTGTTAAAGAAACTTGTGGACAGATGGTTTGGATTTAAAGAGAAAAGTAGCAAGATTTCTGGAAAAATTACACAGGATTAATAAAAATGTAAGCTGAGTTCAAACTCAGTTCACCAGAAATCTGAAGGCAAAAGAACTACAAACTCTACTTCAGTTTGATTTGAAAAGAGCAGAAACGAAACTGTCCAGAATTACATAATGAAAAATCTTGATAGTAATTTACATTTCTGTTAAAATTGTTGGGAATCATCAACACCCTTGTAAGCCTTTAAAATTGCTGTCAGGCTAAGAAGATTATTGTTTGTAAAAGATTAGTATACATTCACCCATTGAAAGACAGACTTCTAGAGGAAGATTAAACTGCACTCAAGTGCTGTCTGAGCCTCACTGGAGATGCACATATGAAATAGGAATCATTAGCAGTGTTGAGAGTTGCAAGTTATTGATACTCTCTTGGCATTTCCTTTTTCAGACGTGGTAATCTGAATGTAAATACCTAATCTTAACTTTTTGTTATGACAACAAAGTTTAAGGTCTGAATTTTCCAAAGGGTCCGGTTTAGCTAAACTCTGGATAGTTTCCAAATTCAGGCTGGGGATTTGTTGAGACCTGGTTTTCAGCAGCCATCTGCTTTACTCTTTCTAAGAACAGTGTTGCTCTTAGACAGGCTCTTTCACTTAAATTTACAAAAATTGATCCTTCCAAAATCACTAAAACTACAGCTGGCTGGGAGGAGGATTTATTGTTTTGTTTTCGTGAAAGAAGTAAATGTCTCTTACAGAGCTCTCCTATCACTCTGCAAGAGCTAGGTATATCAGCAAAAGCAGGGGTCTAGGAGGGCAAATCCCATGTAACTGATTAATGTAACCATTACCCACAGCTACTGACACTGGCTGACATCTGGAACCGGGGGGTAATTCGTACAGCACTCAGAGGGCCATGCAAAAAGCTTTTTGTCTAAACACATGCAAGACTACTTGGTGGCTGAATAATGACTTGATTGTAGCAGTAAATGCCAGAGTGAGGGCATTCATTTCAGGAGGGGGAGATGGGTCTAAATGTAGTGTAAGAGTGGCTCCTGGTGTTTTGGGTTGTCCTCAGTGGATCCCCATGCTGGAGAAATGAGGATGAGTTATGATCCGCTACTTGTCATTGCCGAGACTTTGTGGCTGCATCTCTGCTAGTAAACTCTGTGGTGCCGGGGCTGGCTCCAAGGCACAGGAACACATTTATACTAGTAAGTAGACTGTCAGCATGATTCCGCACCTTTGCCAGCCAGGGGTGTCCCAAATGTTTGCCAGGCACAGCTCAGGAGTTAGGACAATCCAGGGACCATTCCCAAAACACTGTATGCCAGTCTCTTGTTTTGGGCAGGAGTTTATTAATTATGGATATGGGCAAGACTGGCACAGGGCCCAAGGAAATCACTGGCATAATTTATTGGTATAGATGTAGTCTCTAGGTCCATCTGTTGAAAGAAGGTTTTGGAATTGGATGATGCCTTTAGTTTCTGCTTTGCACACGTGAAGAAAATTGTTACCAGTAGTTATGGTAGAAAAAAAGTGAACCAAAAGAATCTGCAAAGCTCTCATACTTTTCTGGATCTGGATTTGGGAATGGAGTCACTCATAAAATGAGGCGAAGTAGTCTGAGGTCTGTGTGGGAGGAAGGAGCAGTAGATTGGTTGGGGGTTTTCTTATTTTTAGTTCCCAAGCCTGACTTTTGACATTCCCATGATATGATGTGGAGCACCACAGTATCAGCCATGAATGCTGACTCAGTATTTGCACAGGCCTGAAATCCAGGCTCCAAAGCACAGCGTTCTCACAGCTCATGGACTTTCTATTTATGGACCTAAGGCACAGTAAAAATAGCTCTGGGAGTTTGAGAGCAGATTAGGTTGTGCAGTCTGTGTCTAACTAGATGATTAATTGAATCATCTCAAATTAAAAACCTGTTATTACTATGGTCTATGGTATATATTGGTAGGTATCTCAAAACTAGTATTAGAGCTGACAAAACGCAGAAAGGTGCCTTCCTTAGTCCTGGGTGCACTGAAGCAAGCACAGCCCTTTTGCCCGTCCTTGCACATGAGGCTGTTGGTAGGACTAGGGGAATTAGGTTAGAGACAAGGTGGTGAGATCCACCAGTGCGGAGTAGAATTGCTTCCTGCATTTCTCCCTCAGACAGACGTTGGGATGAGATGAGGCATGAAGGACAGCACCCTGTTTGCCTAGTTTGGACTGGGTCAGTACAAACCATATCCATGTCCCCCTGCATTGTCTGTGTCAGCGAACAAGAGATTTTAGCAGCTTTTAAATTTCCTGCTCCACTCTGCCAAGAGAGTTCCAGGGCAGAGCACAGGACACAAAACTATTTGCAAAAATACACACTGGTCACTGACTCCAGTGTGTAAACAAGTCATTAAAAAAGTATAATCCATGTATTTGCAGACATGGAAATTATAGTTAGAGATGTTCTGAGAAAGGACATGGTTAAAAGTCTAAGTCTAAAACACCATTCTATCTGGGGCAGATATATACTAGACTATACGGAGGAAAAGCATTAGTGACATTTATGAAGTAAGAGCAATGGACAAGCGTGTTGTCTTGATTTGGAGTAAGATGTGATTTTGGCTAATTAGTGACATTATTCTTTTAATGAAAAACAGAAGGGTAAAATATAAAAATATATAATATTTATATAATTTTATATATAATATATAATATTTATATAATATATAAAATATATAAATCTCAGAAGGGTAAGCCTTCGGGCAAAAATTCAAAGTATCCTAGCTGTGACAAAGCAATAATACAGGGACCTACCCTTAGTGTTTTCCCACTCTGCCCCTCTCTGGCTAGCTGGGATTCC
Source organism: Coracopsis vasa (assembly GCA_026283785.1). NCBI lineage: Eukaryota > Metazoa > Chordata > Aves > Psittaciformes > Psittacidae > Coracopsis > Coracopsis vasa. The sequence goes on from JANHGB010023712.1 coordinate 52,843, forward strand.
AGATCAGGCTCAAAATTTTGGTCAGTGTCTGCAGCTGGGGGCTGGCTCAAAGGGAGAGGTACATTTGTGACGGAGATTGTTTCCTCGTGACTGGCTTGGTGAGATTGAACTGTTGGAAGCAACACAAAAATTTCAGTGCCTCTAAAATACTCTTTGCAAAACAGGTTAAAATGTGTAGCAGAAAGTTCTGTTCTCATGAGGAGCTCAGGGGAAAATTAGTGGAAGTGAATTTCTTTTTGCTTGATTTTAACTAACTTTGAAGGAGCTGATAGAGGAGCTGAAAAACTTCCTGCACTTGTTTTTTCATGCTCCTGTGGAGCTAAGATGATCTATCTTGATCTTTGGTTTAGCCTGACACTGCAGTTCATTTCTTATGTAGCTACTGTCTCTTTCAGTTTTGGTTTGCTATTTTCTGCCTTTTTTTTTTCAATCCACTTCAGGCATGGCTTATATTTTGAAACAATTTTTCCTCTCTGTTCTGTATAAAACAAAAAAGCCCTGGAGCACTGGTCCAAAGGCAGCAGAAAAGCCCAGGCTTTACGCTGTGCTGACAAACTGACTATCTTGGCAGGACCACAGCCAGTCCTTGGCTCTGATGCTAAGAGTGCAAACTTGTGCTGTTGGCAGCCTCTCCCATGATGTTTAGCAGGGTGGACAGCTGCCTGCCAGGAACCATGCTGGAACCTCCAGTTCAGTTCATAGCAGCTCTCCAGAAACCCCATCTTGATAGCAATAGCTTTTGGTTAGAACCATCTTGCAGGTTGCCACTGCAGTCAGTCTCAATGTTCATGTGCAGCTGCAGCTGTGAAGGTACACAGGTACACAGATGCTCAGGAAATCACTAACGTATGAGCACAATTCAGGTTTGCTCTAAAACGAGTAGATCTTATGCTTTCTGACACTAACAGGTTGCCTTCTGCAATGTTTCCACCAAGTCTCATTTGCAGATTCATGGGTATTTCTGAAACTACACCTGTCCCAATACATCTGGTACAATTGCTGCTCTCACTTCACTTTTAGAATGCTTTCCTTTTACTACTGCTGATTTTTGTTCCATTTTCCCATACTTAATTACTTCTCCAGTTTTATTCTACTTGCCTATGGATTTTTTTTGGTCATTCATATTTACGCTTTATGTATCCTAATCTACATTAAGCCTGTTCTGTTCTTAACATCCGTTTGCAGCATGTCATGACTATTCAGCTGTGAGTAGTACTGGAATGGTATATTTTGTGACCAGAACTGCAATTTGCCTTCATCCAGTTCCTAAATTAGCTGCCAACTTTAATAATGTCAAATGTTTCTTAGCACAAATATAAAATATCTCCACATCTACTCACCTCTGAGTTATCCGCAGTTTGATTCTGCTCGCCTCACCGCGATGCTCCCAAGGAAACACTGCCCTCCGACGTTGTGGACTGGATGCATTTTGCTGGTCTGAATCCAAACTCAGCAGTTGTGCTCAGCCAGGTCATTTGCTTTCCAGCTGTTTAGAGCACAGACATTGACTTGGTGAAAACTGCCTGGATGTTGTTCAAAGCTGGCGAGCCCCGCTGTGACTCTCGTCCTGTGCCAGACATCCATACCTTTGCCAGAGCCCTGTTCCCACACAGAGTGGTGGTGATCTTTGCCAGTGAGAATACGGGTTTCTGGGGAGCATTTGCCAACGCCAGCATCTTCTGCCAGCAAGCAGCACCTTATGTGGGACTGTGGCAGAAGCCAAAAGAGGTGAATTGGAGCAAACTGCCTCTGCTTTGAAAGAGTCCTTATTGTAGTCATGTGAGTGGCAGGGCTTCATTCTTTAAAAGGGCAGCTAAGCCTTGTGTTTTCTTTCTTGGTTATGTTGAGCTGGCAGAAGTGGAGAAAACAATAGCAGAAGAGTTATTTTGGTGTAACCTCAGTACAGGCTAGTGAAATCAAAGCTACCTCAGGTCCAAATTGCTTTCAGTTACTGCAGGCTGTTGCAAGGTTATTCTGCTGAGACTGAAACCTTACCTCTCTTGTGGGAGCAGTGGAAGAGAATCCACACAGCAACGGCTTTCTGACGTTTGTATTCTACTCTCTAAAAGGTGGTTCTGAAATGTGAAAGTGGCTATAGAGCAGCCTTATGAAGGAAGTGGCAATTAGGGATCCCGGGGCTGTTTTGTTGGCTTTCTGTAAGCCTGAAGATGTTCAGAGCCAATGTCATGTTGCACATGTATGGTAAGCATAGCAAAGCGGGCAAAGACAGGTTGTTCTTACTGAGGGTGGAGACACAGGAGTAGTCTAGATCCTACCCAAATCCCAGCACAGTCAACTGCTCCGCCTCCATCCTAGTGCTGGGCCCTGGGGCGTTCGGTTTGGTCAAGGCAAGGTGATGGTGCCAGCCACCATGTTGACCATGATTTGCAGCAAGCTGGGTTGGACTAGGTAAGACTGAACATCCACACAGGTGTGGAGGGCAGCCTGAACCCCCACCACTCCAACTTCTGCTGCTTGCTGTGGCTGCCTGTGCACAACCCTCTGCCAGTGGAGGCAGCTACCTGAACTTCCCCAAAAGCGGTCTCTGAGCTCTTCTCCTGCTGACACCCCCTGCTCAGAAAACCCATGCTCTTTTATATACCAGCACCTCTGTGGGAGAAAGTGCTGCTTCCAGAAAGCATGGTGGCTGAGTGGGATTCCATCTATATTGTATTTTGGGGGCTGCAGAATACTTTGAGGTGGTAGAAACAATTTAGAAATGAAAGCCATTATTGTTTTCAAGGCATTGCTGGTAGGATGAGAGAAACACCTGGTTCTCAGTTTCTAACAAACAGTGATATATATTGCAGGATAGATCCCATGCAATCACATGCTCTGCACTGTAGCCGAGAGACAACTTTCAACAGAATAAATCTTTACAGCTCCCTGGAGTCTTGCCTTTCACATCTTGTCTTTTTTTCCCTTCCCTCTTATTGCTCCATTTTTTTTTATGTCTCAAGACCTACCTAAGATGAAGAAGAGTTTCTGCTGGTTTCCTTTCCAGAATAAGCTGACACATACATTTAATCAAGTATACCAGGATAGTCTCCCACATTGGTTCTTAGATCTCTTCTGGTTAATTGTGTATTGTTTGGAAAGAGGTCTGAAGTAAAGTAACATAGTCCCCTGACTCTCATCCTGAAATACGGGTGTTGTCATAAAGGATTTTCACCAGTAGACCTAGACCACCTCTACTACTCCCTCTTTTGCTAGGGTATATGGTGTATGGATTCCCTTTTTGCTCCTTACAGCAATTCACAACAAAATAGTACTGTAGCCATGTGAAGGGTCTTTTTCAAGCCTTAGAATTTGTTCTGCAGGGTGGTGAGATTTCCTCCTTTTCCAGCATTGGTGCCGAAAAACTTTGCGGTCAGCCTCAATGCTTCTGTGTGGCTACACCAGATGTCCCTTTGTGGACAATGAGGGCCAGCCAGTCCCAGCCTTCCCGCCTGCTTCTGCACTTCCCTGCACAGTGGAGAATTTTTATTTGGTAAAGTATTAATTTTTTCTGACTCAGAAATCTGCAAAGAAATTGGACTGTCAGCAGGTAATTTTATAGCTCTTGGGTTTCTTTGCTGTAGCTGTAAATAGCAGAAGAGGTAGATTTCTGTCCTCTCTGAGGATTTCTGAATGCTCAAATGATAGAAGCTGAGGTTGTAAATCCTGACTGTTTGTGCTATCAGGTAATACTAAGAAATAGATTAAAATAATATATTGCAATTAGATCAGAAATCTAATAAGCAAAGGCCTGTGTACAAAACACGTGGCTGTAGATTAGCTAAGGAAGCTTCCGGAAATGTTTAATTTTTATAACTTTAGTGTCAGGATGACTTGGGGGTGATGTTTACTCAAAAAAACCCGAACCAACCCAGAGTTCTAGATGCTCTATCTCCAGAACTATGAATCAATCAGTGTACCAATCAAACCCATTTTTGTGAATCAACTGACAATTTAAGAATGGAAATACCTTACTCCCTCTATAATAGAGAAATAAGTATTTAAAGAGTTCTTGAAAAGGGTGGACTGATTTTACTATATTGAGCCAGCTGCTTTTAGAGGTCACCTCCTCCACACGTGAAAGCAATGTGATTCTGGTTCTGTGTTCATTTGACGTATTATCTATATCATTCTCGTTTTGTGCCTGCTAACAGAGAAGTACCAAAAGTGCTGACCTGAGAGCTGACAATATCTGACATGATCAAGGATCAAGACCATGGTAGGTCCACATAGCCCTTTGAGGGTGGGAGGCAGCTGAAGGAATAAAAACACATCAGGAGGATCACAAGAAGCCTTTGTGTACAAGGGGAATGTGGCAGCCACATCAGCCTTTGACACAATCCTTGTTGAACACTCACCTATATTAGGGAAGATCAAGAGAGTCATGATCCATGCATCCTAACCCATGTCCCACCTTGGGGGTGGGTGGTGTATTTAGGCAGCCTGCAAGGGGAGGGCTATGCTCACCCCCTACTTCTTGTGCCCCGTTCATCCTCTGCACACCACATCCCATGAAAGGCTGGATGTGACCTAGTGTCACGCAGGTGATGGAAGAGGAACTTCGTACAGGTGCTTGTATCTCCTGCCATGGCCATTTCTTAACTAGAAAGTGTCCTCTTTTGTCCTGGGCAGCTCTAAATACAGCTTGGGGAACTACGACACCGTTGTAGTTAGCCATGCTACCTCACTGAGAGTTTTCTCAAGGAGAAGACTGAATTTTTCTGATTAAAGTCCACAACCTTATTATGATGACTCTTATTAATGTGATACTAAAGAGACAATTATCCAGAGGAGGTGAATTATGTGCTTGGTTTGCCTGAGCCAGTGAAAGAACCAAGGCCAGTGCTGGAATAAAGATTCAGGATCAGTTTACGTGTTACCTTCATCGGTGGGTAACAGTCTGTGAAACCTGGTTATGGAGTGTGCTCTTCTGATTTCCTATGCAAGATTGCTACCTTGTAAAGTGAATGCAGGGAAGCCTCGGTAAGTAATTTCGCTTACTAATTACTCCAAGGTCACAAAAATGGCCTTCATACTTCATCTTGTGAATCTGTGATTATAAGAGGAGAAATGTTTCTAGTGGTGTCATCTGAGATAGAGGTTGTGTGCACGTGTTGTGAGCAGCGCTTCCAGCTGTGCTGACGACACAGCAACAATGCTAGAGGAAAATGATCAATTGAAATTGTCTCACTGACAGACCAGGGTCTCCGTAGCAGACTTTACAGAACAGGTCAGAGCTCTTGCTGCCTCAGCGGCACAGTTTACACCCCACTTGAATTCTTTATTTGCTGCCTATCTAAGGGATAACTGAGTTTAAGGCTTCTTCAGCACTAACACATGCATGTTAACCCTCTTGATGTTCTCAGCATCCCACACTGGACAGTTCCCTGCCTCTCCAGGACTCCCATCCAAGGTACTGGGAATACCTGAGACCTCTACTGAGAAAACTCTTATAATGAACACTGAATGGTCCTGCTTTTGCTTAAACATGGTCTGTAATAGTCTTCAGCACATGGAGCTTTTCCCCCACCTCCCTGGAGCAACCTAGAATATGATGTTTTCCCAGCAGAACCATAACCCCTCCCCTAGAGGTCTAGCTCGCAGTGAGCCAAGGCCCAGTTTGGTTCAGCAGAGCTGTGTGGCTGTGATCACATTTACTCAGAAAGCTGTTTTTGAGTTGTGAGAAAGTACATGGGCTAAATCCATGCAAGATGAGAAAAGTGAAATGGTGGAGCAAAGTTGTTGCATCAGTGATACTTGCAACTAGGGGATTCAAAAGAGGGTTACTGACATAAAATGATACAAAATCCTAAGGAAAAATCAAAACAGAACCAGAAGCAACTCAATGATCAGCCTTTCCCAAGAAACCACAGAGGTCTACACTTGTCCAGCTGGTTGGTACCTGGCCAGCAAGTGAGCTACATTTACCCTAGCAGCACATAGTTCTCACTGTCTGTTGGGAGTGTCAACCAAAAAGACATTACTCTCCACTCTCAGAAATTGTGTGTACCCACCTTGCAAAATCCCTTTGCATCTGTCTGAGCAGAAGTGACCCAGTGAGGGATGGTTACAGAGGGAAACTTTCATAAGCTGGAAGGGAACTAAAGCAGGAAACTGGTATACGTGATGGCACAGAAGTATTGATAAGTGGGGGGTTTTAAGATGGAGAGTCAGTGAAAGCCACAGAAATCTTTTGGAAATAGTTCCAGTGATGACATAACTTCACTGATTAACTGTTTTCAGCTCATTTCTTCTCTAAAGTCATCTGACTTCATGGTAAGCTCACTGGATCTTCTTGCGCCTGAGCGCTAGATTGAAGAAAGCTGTATTTGCACCTATTTGCCTCCACAGAAATACCTGCAGACCTATGATCATCATGTCCCTGATGCCTCACTAAAACCTAAATGCGAGCTCCCCAAGACTGGCTGCAGAACGTGTTGTAATACTTCAACAATTCTCAGGTTGCTTTCCTCTGCCTTCTACTTTTTCCAGAGCTTTCTTCAAATGTGAGCAAAAAAGCAGCTTGTAGTATTCCAAAAGCATTTGTACTAAATGTAGATTTAATAGAGAATGAACCATCATTGTCTGGATTTTATCCTAACAGAAGTTGACATCTTAATTACATCAATTCATGAAGAAGTTTTTATTTCCTTCCTTCTTTGTATGGCTTATTACATTTTTTAATACAATGATAGTCTAATATTATTATAGATTTCATATGACATATCAACTGAAATAGGTATGTTTAGAGTGCAGCATTGTTCCACACACTAAGCCTAGACTTCAAAACCTGATTAAGATACTAAGTAAAAAGGTAGACAGTTACTCTGAGCAGGTTTCTTTTTCAGTTTAAAGTTAGCTATGGTTTGTGCTGTGCAGCCGCAGCATACACATTGATATAGATAAATATAGGTTGGAAAGTAGCCTGTACTTCACAAGCGATTTTATACTCTTCTACTATGTACGGGACGTTCTGTCCAAGAATGTATACATTCACACACAGTCATGGTATACTTATGTAGGCTCAGCCATGAAGCAAAAAGGCACATTTTGATTTGACTCGTGGTGGGCATTTGGTTATTACTTTTGGCTAATCAAGCTCTCTTGAAGGCTCTCTCTTTTCCATGCAGTGTGAACCTTCATGTAAAACACATCATTTATGGAGCAATTAGTCAACTGTGCAAGATTGACCATGGGGATGGATAATCAAAAATAGAAAACTTTTTCAACTGTCACACAGTTGACAGCAATTGTCTAAATTGGTAAATGACAATTCTTTTGGTAATTCATATTAGTTTGGCCTAGAGCAATGCAGATGGTTTGCTGCTGTGAAAAGGAGACAATTGGAGATGGGAACAATGGGCACAAATTAATTGTTATTTCAAGTGAAAAACATACTTGGGAATCATATCAAACATTTAACTAACACCATCCAACAAAACATGAAATCCCTCATGCTGATGTTATTCCTACTGCATATGCCCAATATAATATTGTTGCTATGTTTTCTTCATCCTTTTATTATCTTTCTGCCTTCTCCCAGATAATAGTTTTTTATTGTTTTATGTTTTGATTAGCTGGTCATTTAACAGACCTGCAAAAGAAGGAAAGCTAATCAGATGCTGAAACCTCCAGCTTCCACCCCGAGCAACAATAATATGCTTTGATTCCCTCCCCCCAGATGACACAGGCAGTAGGATGATAAGGCTTCCAACTTCCTTTTCTTGTTAATCATGGTTGCAAGCATGGGATCTAATCTTTGTGGCAGAAATTCTAATTGGAGAAGGTAATTTTCCAAATTAGAAAGTTTTTTATGAAAGCTCTCCTTTAGTGAGAGTATAGCACCACCATTTACATGAATTTACAAGTCAGGGGAGCACATACAGGACTGAAGAAATGCTGAATTCTTGGTTCAGATGATTATAACTGTGCAGCAATTCTGCTGATTCAGGAGACAAACTCCTGAAAACAAAGCCAATCTGTCTTTGTTTTCATGGACAAGCTTAGATAAGTTCATAAAGAATTAACTGCTAGGGATTTCACAATTAAAACCAACCAAAAAGTCTGGCAGACAGTGGGAAATTAAAGTTGACCCTCAGAAGTCTTTAAATCTCTGGTAACTGAATATTTTGGGAAGGTAAAATGTACGTATGCATACTTCTGACTAAATGTATTAATTATCCTGCAGTTTTAAAAGAGAATTACAGAGGCTGTGCTACTTTCCACTAGCTAGACGTGTCCTGAAACTCAGTTAAAAACCTTAACCTGAAATGACTTGTACTGAGCACTGCTTATTTTCCTGACTCATTTTTATTCATGAGTTTTCTGGTATATTCATTGGAGATGGCTGTGATAATAAAGAGAAAAAAAAATCTTAGTTCAAAAATAAGGCTTGGGAGGATGATGGAGTGTCAAAGTATCATAATAGAGTGATTGTGCTGGCTTCTTTTACTAAATATTTTGTGCTACCACTTCCCCATTTTTTTCTCTTTTCTCTGCATGGTGAAATCTTTCATCACCTCCTTAGTGCTTCGCAGCAGAAAAACCTTCTGAGAAGTTCACTCCCACCCCCTTCCAAAGACACATTTGATGCTCTTTGGTATCACTGTTTGTGACTTTTTTATGGCTCTGAAAGACAATTATAGCAGAATTGTGCTTCTCTCTCTGTTTCTATGATTCTACTGTATGATTCTATGATTTTAATACTATTTAACAGATGGTGATTTCTTCTTTCCTTTAGAAACTGAAAGGAATTCACTGTGATAGAAAAATAGGAATACCGTGTTTCATTTCCCCTCATCTTCTATTCCTATCTGTATGGAACTCATTTCGACTCTTCCTGGCAAGCTTTTCTGGTGGAACAGCTCCATATTGCCGCTGTATCCCCACATTGCTTTCTTTTGGCAATGTCATTATTTGTTTGGCACAGCTGAGGCTGAACTGTGGTATGACCTGTGTGATAAATTCATTTGTAACAAGAGAGTTTGTGCATTTTCGGTATAGCTTGGGCATCTTGCTTGATCCTGGTGCCCAAGGTGCAAAAGAGAAGAAACAAGCAAGAATGACTCATGATGAAGTACAGATGAAATAACAGTGGGTGGGATCCCTGTGTTGCTAATGCGTCCTTGGTATAAAGCCAGAGCTGAAGTGTGATGTTGAATTAGTGAGTAAAAATAAAACCCTAGATACTGCACTACCCTCGTGATCAGTGTGCTCCTTTACAAGAGCCATCTTTGTCTAAAATAGAAGTAATGATTCAATTACTCTAGCACGAAAATATGACTTCTCTACTAAACCAAGGGGAGAGAGAGAGATCTAATTATTATGCATATAAATCTTGCTTTCAACAGCACTGATTTGGAAGCTCAATTGTAAGTGCAAATGGCTGTAAGCAGCAGGTCTAACTGAGTGATAGCACAAACTACTTAAAAGAAAAAGAAACAGAGCAGATGAGTCATACTTCCCAGTGTATGAAAGTAATTTTAATGTTATAGTAAAATTATTGTTTTATCATTACTTTAAATTATTTTTCTTTCACTTAAAAAAATGAGTCTTCCATGCTGTTTTATGCAAGTTATTAAGCAACAGCTATTGGAATCTACAGAAGTGTGAGAAATTTATTTTATTTTTTCAACTTTTGTAAGACCTATAACAGATGTAATATTACGACTATGCCAGGTAATTTAAAAATCTGATTAAGTTAAAAGTAATTTCATAGCTCAGAAAAAATTATTTCTGTAGGTCCCAACATCTGAGCCACTAAAAGTGCCTGTGGTACATATGAAACTTGTTACACGAGTGAGGTTTGTATGGATGTCACAGGGCACAAAGTCTTTCATATCCCTGGAGGACCAAAATGTTGCCTTTATTTTGTAATCAAAAGTACTTGATGCATGGTTCAAAAACATTGTGTTGTACAGGAACAGAATATCTCAATTATGATACAAACAAGAGGGTTTGATGTAGGCAAATAAACTACAATCAGTGCAAATTAGCAGCATTCACAATTTTAAAGATACAGTAATAGAGTGATTGAACTGATGCATGGCAAACACTAACCCTTAAACCATGTTTCTGAAAGGGGAGCAGAAAAATCAACATATGTTTCACTGTGGGTTGCTGATATTTAAGCAGATGGGTCTCTTTTGTGCCTTCACAGGTCCAAGATATCTGTTGGTTAAAGAACATCCCATTACCATTTTGATATATCAGTAGCTGATGATGCATGACTACATACATAACTCAATTTTAAAAGTTAAGACAATGAGAATGAAAGCAAAATAATGAAATACAGAATGAAATTCAGAAAATGTCATTTCAGTTTTTTCTTGAAGTAGTCTTCACTTATTGATTCCACCCTCCTACCCACCCTCCACTAAACTAAATGATTTTGAACAAAACCTTCACTTTTTCCAAAGGAAAAAAAATCAACCCACATTTAAAACCAAGTTTCTTCTAGTTTAGAATTGTGCCTACAAAAGGAAAGCATTCAGCACTCCTTGTCTTTTACAGCTTAACAATTCAGAAGATTAGGCCCATAGTATGAATTTTGGTCCCATTTAAATGAATGTTGAAATCAATACTGAAATTGTATCCTTTAAGAATGATTAATAAGAAAACTAGCAGAGTGTATCAACAAGGACCTTCCTCTTCACGTTGAAATGTAGAAGGCAGAGGATCTTAAAGCCCAGAGACAAGTAGTAAATAGAGTCTTTTCTAAATGCATGGGAAGAAGATAATCTTGTAGCTGTATTACAAAGTGATCTATAATTCTTATTGGTTTAATTACAGGAAGCTTTGCACTAATCCTATTACTTCTTGTTCATGAACTATTCATCCAAGGTCTGTAAAGAATCATATTAAAAAAGGAGTGCGGCTCCTGTGAACACTGGCATTTCCTGGACAGCTCATTATATAGCATTTGAAGACCGCAGGAAAGACAACATAATTGAATATCCAAGGGGCATGTTTTTTGACACACTGCTGCTGGAACTGTCTCAGCAGATGACAATTGTAACAATAAGCAGAAGAAGAATTTCATTTAGATATGACAGGTGTTGTCAGAACTAGAGCAAACAAAGCTGGAGAAGGCATAAAGTCACATGGAATAAGCTGGAACAGCAAATGCATGGGCAGGTATTTAGGAAGTAAGTTTATTTTCCATCAAATGGACAGATAATATAAACAGGAATTCTATATGCCTTACTTACACACATTTCACCACACACTCCAATGCAGCTCCAAGATCAAGCTTCTGGTTGCTGAATTTTCCTTTTTCTTAAATGGGAAAAAAGAATGCTGTAATTTGCAAATGACAATAAAAATATATTTCGACCTTACAATATTTTTTACCTAATCTGATCTCCTGAGTAACATGGGGCAAAATTTTGCCTAGTAGAGCTCTGTGTTGAGCTAAATAATATGTTTAGCAACTTTTGCCTTTCAGAGAGGCATTCAGGTCTGTCTGGAAATTATTTGTTTTAATGATTTTGCCACTTTCTCCAGTGATTTCTTTCTAATTGGTAGTAACCTTTATTGAAAATATTTGTGAAATTTTGCCCTCTTTCTAATCTGAAGTTTTCTGGCTTTCGTTTCCAGCTATCAGTTTTTATTCTGCCTTTTCTAAGCAGAATTACTAAGACTGAAAAATAAAGTATGGTAATGTCAAAGATGAAAGCAATATCTAGAAACTGCACTCCTTTTCCAATATTCAGTTCTAAACAAATTCACTGGTTGCTTCAAGTTTTAATTTCATTGTATATGGATGTAATACCAAAAAAGAAGATCCAGCTGTTTTCATAGTACTAACCAGCCACTTGCTTATCAGAAATATGATGTATAAAACTCTGTAGGCAGGTTTGAAACTGGATCTTAAGTTCTTTAATAAAAAAAAAAATTAAATTGATAGGAAGTGTTGGAAAATTCTATCAATTACATTACCTCTGAAAGAACAGTGATTTTGTAGAAGAAAGGAGAACCAGAAGAATATGGTTCCCATTTCCCATTAGATAAGATTGGGCTTATATATATAAAATTGATAGAGAATCACAATTAAAAGAAAATGAATTACATGCTGGGAAAATCCCCATTTCTTCCATCTATACCATCCCTCTGATAAAAATTTCTTTTAACAGCTGAATGGCAAATGAGTGCTTCAAGATGGAGAAAATTGATTTGTCCTATACAGATTTCGGGCTAGATCCAAAACCAGATTTAGTCACTGCACTGAACTCGTGCTGGTCCCATTTACCCTCACATAATATACCTAATGCTACACTCACATGCATATTAATCAGCTCTGAAGCACTTGGGTACCTTAATTTGTATTGCTAAGCAGTAAAAGCATGTCTCCATTTTTATTGTCATTACACACGTTCATCATACAGTGCTTCACCTCTTTCCAAATCCGCAGGGAGCTCAAGTATGCTCCCAGCCAAGGCTCCTTCCCAAGATCAGGAGCAGCCCCAGGGAACGCACTACCACATATGCTTATAGCGGAGATCCTGGCTCTGCTAATACAGGGGAGATTAACTATTCCCAAAGGCTATACCATCAATAACTCCCTGCTTGGTGTTGCTTTCAAGCCTTACTCACCACTTTTTTTCCACCATTTTTTCAGGAATTGCAGGTATAACATCAATTAAAGAAGCAAAACTCCAAAGCACCTTCCTCAAATTGCCTGCAGTCCCATCTTACTGACTTCTGTACTCCAGCTAGTAAAGCTTTCTCTTCAGTTACCACACTTGGTCCTAAGTCCTAACGATTGGCTTTTATCCTGCTGGCTTTTTAGTGTGCATCCCTAATACTGATTGACAAGGGTGCGTATGAAGCCTGCTGAGGGTCAGGAGCACTAACAGCTGGATGAAGGAAGATGGTAATGCCAGCAGCAGCTGGGAGGCAGAAGGGCATGAGAAGAGGGATGTAATGTCTAGGGACTGACACAGCTAGGAGTAGCTTTGACTCTCCCTCACCTTGAAAAGCTGCAAAAATTCTATTATCACCTTGAAGAATGGCTTCCAGCCTTGCTGGGGTAGCAGTCTCCAGGGAAGATGGATGTAGTGAACAGGCTATGCATTTAATTAGAGTAGCACAGCTGTTTGGCACCACTTTGAAGCATGCATCACAATAATACATTTTAATGACCTTCCATCAGGCGCCTCACTAATGAAAATGAGCAAGGAAGGAGTGCAAGGTAGGAAACAAACCATCAGAGATGCACTAACATGGCTGAGAATGATGGTGGCATAAGTTCACTGATTATTGCTAGATGCCTTGCCAATTCTGTGCTTATTTGAACCCAGCACAAAAAGAACAGCTTATACAGGTATATCTTAATCCCAGAGATAACTCAAGGAGCTTTTGTCAGTTTAAGCAGCAGGTTTCCTCCACACATGCTTCTAGCCAAGCTGGGCTGTCCTATTTGTGTGTGTTGCTGATACAGGGCCTTTTTTTGTTCATGGGTTGGTTGTTCATTCACTGGTTTCTTTTGGGATGTGGTGATGGATACACAAGTATTATGAATCATCTTCTTTGTGCTTGAGAGCAAGAATTGCAGTCCAAAAGCTTGGTTTTTTTAAAAAAGATGGCTAATATTAGGAAAGGAACTGAAGAGACTATTTATTCCTTTCTCCTATGCCAAGGTCTGATTAAGTCTGACCTGAACTATATAAAACAAAAAAATAATCAGTTCACTTTGCTTTAGAAAGTCTGGTGTCTGCACAGTCAACTCTGCTAAATCTATTCTGGTGGCTTGCTGCTGTTTTCACGATTGGGAAGTTGTTTTTTAAAATCACTATCCTAAATCTCCCTTATGGTAATGTAACCTCCTTGCTTTTTAACCCTGACAAACTCTGCACTTGGAGAACCAATCATCCTCTCATTTGCTGCAGTTACTTTGTGTATTTGAACACTGCCATTGCAGCTCCCTTCAACTGTTTCTTCGTTGACCAAAAAATCCCATTTTCTGCCTAGAACAATGCTGCATTTTCACATACATTTGTTGGCAGGGATCAAACCCTGTGAGATTGTAATGACTGAGATGTACCTTCACCTCTATTATCCTCACCAAGTTTCAATTATCTACTGTCCAGCTGGAAAAGTTTGTCAGCACAAAAGTAATGCAAATGTTGAGCAAGTATTTTGTAGTGTATAACAGGGTTCAACAAAAATTAACCTAAAAACCGACAGAGCTGGACAGAGCATTGGCTCCTTGATGCCTGTTATATTTCATCACCTGCAGAATTCTCTAGGGGATGTTAAAGTCTTTCTATATGTGATAAGACAATTTCTGTATTGACTCTCAGCAAGACTGAAGCACTTGCTTTTAGCTACGGTTTTGAAAATATCACAGTCCATCTCTATGCTTCTGATTCTTGGTTGTGAAAGGTGCTAATGGTATTACTCAGTTTTGTGGGGATGTAGAGAAGTCAGATAGGGGAGACCATCACATGTTGTGGCACAAAGGGATGCTAAAGGCATGATCCTACCTCTCTAGCCTCGGAAAAAGCAGAATGTGAGCAATACCATGTTCAAACAGGTTTGGACCTGGGCAAGGCTGGGTTTAGTGTTCTTACTTTTCACCAAATGACCCATTGTCTGCAAAGTCAAAACCATAAAAAAAAGAATAAAGAAGTAAACAGTGGAGGGAAGAGCTGTGAAAACTGGAACCAAATGCAGTGGCATTCCCAGAGCTATGAGTCATTCCTTTTTACATTATATTAATTTTGATGGTGACCAAATACCCATAGATGTGCAGTCTTGCGTTGTTAATGTCATTGATTTGCAAAATTCACCATGAAATCTTGTATGTCCTCTCAGATTTGGGATTTGCCTATTCTACATGCCTTGGAAGAGACTAGACACTGGAGGAAAATCCCCCAGTGATCTAATGCTAAACCAGGCATTAAAAAACAGGAAGTGCTATTTAAGTACTTCCAGCAGTACTCAAAAATTTGAAATGACAATGGTTGTGAAAGGCAGCAGGATTTCCTGCTCTCTGTGTTTTGGTAATACATCCCCTTACTCTTTGTTTTTAAGGTATGTTCCTTTTGTTTGTGTGTTTGTGTGTGTGTTTGCACTCACTAACGCTTTCCCACCAGTTCCTGGTCCATTCTGCTGATGCTGCTGACACTGGGCTGCAGACTCCTGCCCACCTTGGAAAGATGAGGGCGCTGGAGGAGTCCGAAGGCAAACTAGGTATCTGGATTCTGAAACTGCCATCAATGTTCCTAGCAGTATCCTCTTTCTAGGAGGTGCACTGTGAAGCCAGTGCCAGTAAAATCTCTGTTATTTCTGTGAAAAATCACGGGAGTAACTACTGCAAGTAGAATCCACACTTTTTTTTATGTAAGAAGGCCTCAGTTCATTTATAAATGAGGTTCAATCCTATTTTGCCTGTGTATTGCAGGGCAGTAGAATCTGAGCAAAGTGGCAGTAAATTCTTTCTAATATATGAGCATTTATTTAGCTTTAAGTACCTTCATGGTTCCTGGTTTCATAACCTCCCTTAGCTCCTTGTTTTAATGGTTATAAACTTTTTTCTCTTGTTTAACCTTAATTTTCTCAATTGCAGTTTAAGCTCATTACTGCTTGCTCTATCTTCAGTGCTAATGAGAAAATTTTTTATCCCGGTCGTCTTTAAAGCATCTTTTTGTCCATTAGTAAAATGGTAATGTCTCCTCTCAGTCTTCCTCTCTGCCAGTGAAAATCATCAATCTTTGAAATTGCTGGGTCTTTTCCAGGTACTTTGTTTCTTTACTTCAAATCTTTAATTTGCCTCTCTTTAAGCAAAGCACCCAGATTATAAGTGCAGTACTCCTGACTGAAAGACAGTCAGTACTGCAGAGAAATCTCGTCCTTTGGTTTATAAGCACTACTCCTCCAGGCTGCAAAGCAGAGCTCTTGTGTCACATGTGACAGTGATAACCTGCCTGTAGCTATCCACTGGGATAATGAGAACCTACTGTGGTACAGTTTGCCATCTGCTGACCAGAAAGTATTTAATATATGACTGGTTTAGATCACAAATACTGTTTTCTTGTTTCACTGATTTAAGATTTCTGAGGTTGAAAGAATAGAGATTTTTTCCAGAGCTGGAAAATCCAGAGCTGGGATGTAAATCAGGCTATCTTCAATCCCTTGAATAAGGGGGAGCTGGTGCTCCAGAGTGGGCTTAGGAACCGAACCTCAGCATTCCTGCATGGTAAACAAAGGACCTTGTGGTGACCCACAGACTGGCTGCAAGAGTTTCCTGGGTTCCTGGTGTGGGGCTTTTTGGGGAGGAGGCAGGTAGACACAGGAGATAAGTATTTGGGCAAAGCCAAGAGGCAACTGAAGGAGCAGACTTGTTCTCCCAGTGCAAAGAAGTGGTAAATGCTCCATCTCTGGCAGTGTTCAAGGCCAGGTTGGGCAGAGCGTTGGGTGACATGGTTTAAGGTGAGGCATCCCTGCCTATGGCAAGGAGGTTAGAGCTAGATGATATTATGGTCCTTTTCAACCCTAACTATTATATGATTATATGGTTACTGCATCTTTTAAGATACGAGAGACCATTACTAGAGCAGCCTGGAGCTAGGAGAACTTTGCTTTGTTTCGAGGAAGAGCAAGGTGGGATGAGAACATGGTGGGGTTGCAAATTCACACCGTGGCCCATGTTTCCATTTGGCATCCCTCAGCTTTTACCTTCAGATATTTACACAAGCTGAAGATTTTGGACAATGTATATGCCTGTATATGTGCATATACATATATTAGGTTCACATTAGATACCATAATCATGCTGCTTAAGAGGTCCTTTTTATAGTATCTTCATTTCAACAGAATTTGTCATCTTGTCAGATTACTGTTTTATAGCAGCTGGTACTAAAAAGTGGCATTATGATAAATTATTAAGAGTTTCCATGGTGCTATACCCACTTTATAACTTCACCCAGCCCCAGACTCTTGGCTTCTTATCTCTCCGTATAATTTTCCTCTCATCGTGTTTGTCCTTTGGGAAAGGGCTGCTATTAGAACCAGGAAAATAGCAGTGCAAGTTATTTATTTTCCATTCTTGGTAATGACTCACTTTTACTTAATGAATTGGAAAAAGTACCTGAAATTAATGAAGCGAGGTGTTGTCTAACTGTAAAGCAGGCAGTGCTGTTCCCAGCCCTGTGATTCCTCCTCAGGTAAAGGTCAGAGTCTCACTGACTTTGGGCATATTTTGCTTCATACTCTGTTTCCTAGCTGGAAAATAACACCATTAACCCTGTTGCTTGTGGAATTGGAAGAGATTTTAAAAGGCAAAGAGAGCAATTGGGCATTTAGCATGTATTGCAAACTAACAGCTGCTTAATTCACATTTGTCCTTTAAAGAAACACTCTCTTAATTACTACTATAGTGCTTGGTAATCCTGGGATAAAGCTTCTGTTTATTAAAGGATAAACCAGAATTATGAATCCTAGCTCTATGGGCTGCTGGGCAGTCAAATGTGTATAGTTTTCAACTAGGACACTTCAGATCTGCTTCTATTTGCAGCTCTGCTAATAACCTACCACAGGGCACCGAGCAAGCCACATTCCCTTCCTACTGGCATCTGTTAATGGGCTTCTGATGAAGTAACACCTGATATCAAGATTGTGATATTGATCTTTTTGAGTTCTATAGATAATAAATGCTATTTAAAGTTTAGCAGGCCTTATGATCATTTGTTTTCCTCTGCATAGTGGAATTACACTGTATTTGCAGTTATTTTATCTTTTGGCTTTACTAAAGCTTACTGTGTCCATTCAGGTCTTCTAAAATGAAATTCCAGTGCATTACTCATTTTAGCAACAGCTAAATAGAGGTAGAAAAACTGTACTTTAATGAGTATTAGCCCTTTTTATACAATTGCACCTACCTGTTCTACTTAGAATATGTGATTAGTTTGGGAATATGGTTGCAACTGTGACATGCAGAGGCACGCAAATTAAGGTTCATAGGGAAAGAGATTTCCTCTTGGCACAGATTGTACCATATAAATCTGGGAAGCAACGCTGCCAACAGAGTGGCTGCCTGAGCAAGAAGCAGTGTGCTCTGAAGTTCAAGTTCCCTCACATGACTTTGGTAATGTGTTTCTTCCCTAGCTGTATGGGTCTTCTCAAGAGCAGATACTAGTAGGCAAGGATCAGTCTCATGAAAATGTGAAAAGGAAAAGAAGAAACTGCTCAGGAAAGTTAAGCTTAAAAATGAGATTCACGCAGTGTGTCTTTTCCTAGAAATAGCCCTGTGAAGCTGGCTTGAAGTACATAAGCAAGGTTGCCTGTGAAAACTAATGGTGTACCTGAAGCCAGATGATAAAATGTGGGGTTTGTTTGTTGGGTTTTTACTGTTGTGTGTAGGTTTTTGGTTGGTTGTTTCTTTTTGTTTATTTGGCTGTTGTTTTGGTTCCTCCCCCTCCTTCACCTCTTCTCCCCATTTTTTCCTTATAGCTGCTGGATGGACAGGAACAACAAGAAAGTACACTTGAAGTGGTTAAGAAAGATGAATATGTCCATAACTTGTATACAGGTTTCAACAAAGCTCCTTCCAGGTCAGAAAAAGAAGGGGTGGAGATCCATCTACAAATCTGAAGTCAGGAAACATCTATACCAGAACATAATACCAGGTTTTGAAGTTTCCCTTTGACCAGTGGTATTGGCTTCATTTGTGTGTTCTTTGTGCTATATGTTACAGCCTCTCAAAAGGCCATGGACCCATCCCCTCAAATGAGACTACTCTGCCTTCCATGCTTGCTCTGAATTTTTCTTTTTTAGAACTTAAGTTTCTAGTTTTCAATTAAATATAGTTTGGCTTGAATTTCAAATACTTTTGATCTTTTTTAAAGAGCTCATTCCAGGTAAGTTCAACATACTGCTGTTCAGAGTGTGTCACAGCCCACAGAGCACCTTCGTCTAGTCTGCCCTTCTCCCATTCTTAAACCTTTCTCCTGCATTTCGGCTGGAGCACATGGGAGTGCCCTGATCTATGTTACCACTTGTGGTATGCTGCTCTGACATGGAAAAAAACAGGGTGAGCAAAAATTGGAAACCTGGCTTCCTGAATGAAGTTTCATTTGGACAGAATTGTGAGAAAGAAAAGAGAAATATGTAATCTCAATCCACTCACACACACATTCATCTTGTACGTATTCTGCCTTGCTGTTCTGACTATTTTCTAAGATCTTACAAAGCATCAGGCTAAAAGAACAGGGTGTGTTTGGCGTTATATGATTTTGTACTAATGATGACGTTACCTGATGAGAGAAAACACTGCAGAAATTATTCATTGACATTTAGCAATGTCTAATAAACGCGAGTTAAAAAAATGATTGTGTGAAACACCACTTGTATTCAGTATGATAATTGCAAGTAGGAGTCTGATCTTTCTTAAGGAAAGTCAATGAAAAAGATAGATATGATTAACTTAACTTAAACCCAATACTATTTTTATTTACTTATGTGGCTTCTTCTAGATAGCTTTTCATGAAGCATGCCTGGAAAGTACATTTAGAAAGCACTCCAGCTCTGCAGAAACTGCTTTTCTGTTCCCCAGTGGTGCTGATATTAACAGAAGACAGAAATAGATGTGGGTGATGGCATGCAGAAATTGTGGGAAAAACTGAATAACATCCACCCAAGGGGAACAGATTTTGGGCAGTTTTGCTTGAGGACATGTCTTGTTTAGACTTAAAGGGTATTGGAATTTTGAGGTCTGGTCCACCTCCTGAGAATAACCATACTCTGCACTCTGCATGTGGAAATGTGTTTATCAGCAAAATGTCTTTTGTATGTCAAGACTGTTGCAGTACATCTAAGAAAAGTGATCATATCATATCTTCAGTCCCACCTGCCTGTGCGTTATGGGAGTGTCTGAGTGGCAGACAACATCTCAACTCCATTGTATCTTCAGAGGTCACATGTCTTCTTAACAGATGAGCAAGATACAAAATCACTGACTCTGCAATACTTTTCTTCAGATCTCGCACTTGAAAAGGAAATCATCCAAGGCATCCAGTAGTATCTGGAAATAAGTAAGCACCACCTGAAAATGGGAAAACCCAGCAATGGAAACAAATATTAACTTTTGGACTAATTAAATTGGCCATGTTAGCAGTGAACGTGTAGATATTTGTATTTCAGAAGAACAATGATGTAAAATACTTTGAAGTCTAGGAGAAAAACATGTCCCTGTTAAGTGTAGCAGAGCTGTGATTTTCAACAACACCATAGTGTTCACTTTCTAAGTTTAAAGCTGTAGAGGATCTGAAGGCCATTTTAGTCAATGTTAGGATGGTAGAGAAGTTTGCAACAAAAACAAGTATGACATGCGCAGTTGTCTGCTGTATATTAGGACCACTGTAACTTAGTGTAGTAGTCAGCAATATTTTCCAGTAGGATCTCATTAAGTTTTGAAGAAGTACCCAATGCCGCTCCTTCCCATATATTTTAACATGCCTCCTTTCCACAGACTGCTGTTTTGGTTTGGGGTTTTTTTGTTGGTTTTGTTTGTTTGATTTTTTTTACCTCTCAGAATTTTAAATATATGACACTTTCTGTTTCCATTTTTCTCCGACTCAAGTGATATTGACAACTGTGTATTCAGGAAAGAATGATCCCCTTGATTTAAAGAGGTCCATATCAGTATAACCTGAAAGGGAAAAAATGGGATAAAAATTATAGGGTTTATGTGCCAGCAAAAATAGATCTGGAAGAATGGTTCAAAAATCTAAGGGTGCTTCTTAGGTGATGATGCAAGAAATAAAGTTTAATAAAGGGGTAAGATACGTAAGCTATCAGAGCTGCCAGTGGCCAACTGTGAGTCATCTTTTGTACATAAAGCTTCACTTGGAGATGAAGGGTGGGAGAACAAAAAGGTGTAGGGGAGTTCTTTTGATGAGCTGCATCACATTTTCTTACTTGAAGAAGAGTTGTGAAGGTCTCTTTCATATTTCTGGTGGGGAAGAGTGAGGACATGACCCCTGTTTTGGGGCCTATGTCAGCTGACCCTGGGCTCTGCTCCCTACTCAAGACAGGCTCAGCCCATCTCCTTCCTCCTCTGAGCTGCAAGGCAACAGCATCCCCCATGCAGACCACTGAGAGGCTGAGAAGGAGGGCTGGCGTGTACCTTTGGGTCCCAGCATGGCATTGATGTGGCACCTGTGCAGCTCACAGGAGATCTGGGACCTAGGAAGCCCAGGCAGAGTCCCACACACAGATGTAGAACTGGAGTCTCAAGGAGGAGGCTACAAAAGGCAGCTGTGGGCAAGAGGGCAGCCAGAAGCCAAAACTGTACCTTAGCCCTGGCTGAATGGAGTGTAGCAACTTGCTAGACTTGTATTTCCAGATTTGCTTTCAAAAAGTCCTGATCTGGGTTTGGAACTAGGGTTTAAACATCTGTTTTAGTATACAAAAGTTTTGGAGGTGACTGTGTGCTACTCACAGATTTATTTATTTATTTAATGAAAATACAAAAATATTTGATGTTTTGCACTGGCAACAAAAAGCTGTTTATTTGTCTACTACTGAGATTTCTTAATTATTTAAGACATGAAATACTCATTATCTGGCTTCCAGCTAACTGTTTTTTCCAATCACATTGCTCTATTGATATGGTTGCATAATATTAATAGATACTTTATATAATATTTCTGAAATAATGAATAATGATCATATTTTATAGCTGCCATCAGAGATTTAAGTAGCTCTAATAAATAATGATAATGGTGACCTGGAAAAATATGCTCTTCAGCAAAGTTTCTAATTCCTGGCTGGTTTATAAAAATCGACATAGCACAGATTGTGTGTTTGATGTACACATTGAGTAACTTATCACGTGTAAAAAATTGTCCATCATCTGTATTTCTACTGCTACCTATAGATTTTATTGCTTTTTGAGATGAGCCATCTAAGTACTGATTTTATATTCATAGAGAGCTAACTGGAATGTGTCATAAAGCCCAAGAATTTCTTTTTAGATGATAAATGTACTGATATTTGTAACTGATGATTTATGAATGTAAGCTTAAGAGTTGGCACCAAACTCATACCACTTGCAGTTAGTTTTCCCATTGTAGTCATTTATTTAGACCAAGTGAAAAAGGTATTGCAAATGTCACTTGAAAGCAGGCTAAATAGAAGAGTATCTGGATGTTGGGTGTGTACAATTAGAAATGTCAGATTCTTGATTATTATTTTGTCATTAACTGTCTATGAGAAGGATTCTCAAAACACCTGTTTCCGTAGATGTTCTTCAATATCCGAGTCGCCTTTCAGCTACCTCTGCGTAGGATAAATCTGTGCCATTGTTTGTTATTTATTTATTTTCAGTGATTTGAGATTTGAAATTTTTTTCTGTTTGGCTGTTAGCTCTGAGACAAAGCAATATTTCTGAATGAATGTCTAGACTCCTGTTGCAGCTGCTGCTGTACAGAATAGCTGGTCTTCCTGCATGAGCAATGCAAAGCAGCTTGTTGATCACATCAGTATCAATTAATAGTTGCCAGAACCCTCTTTCTGGTGATATTATTAGCATGAAATTCTACTAGCTCCTCAGCAGCTATTTGTACAGATTGCCATTTTTAGGCATAGTAAGTATACCAGTTTTAATAAAATCTAAATGGCCCCCATTATATCAAGATTGAGATAGTTTTTTAGCATTTGGGTCACAGTTCAGTACTGCTGAATGAATGGACACTCCATAGTGCTCTGGGCTCTGGGACACTGCAGAGATCTGCATGTGCAAGTTGCACATGTTGGTGCTGCTGGTGGACAGCTGGCATTTGGTAGTGGGTGTTAGTATGTTTTCTCATGTTTTCTTGCTGCTCCATTAGAGATGAAGAGCTTTCAATATTATTAACCGTGGATACCTCAGCTGGGAACTTCCTATTTGTAATAATTTTCTCATAATATAATCAATGTTATATAGTTTGTGAGATCAAGTTGAGTTTGTCAATTAGCTGGATGGTGCCAACATAGTCCAGGCAGGCGCGTCGGTGGAAAGAAGTGCACCTTTTCACTTATGCATGGAAAGCATCACTTTCTCCTATGGAAAGACAACAAGTTTATGGATACTTATTTTTTCTGGGAACCAGGCACCGTGCTACTTTGATATCTGATTTGGCAAGAAGGTATTGTCTCATGGCAACGTAGTAGGGCATCAGATCTCAGTAAGTTTGATATAAACAAGGTGTGAAAGGGTGGTGGTTGCAAGCCAAACAACAAAGAGTTTAAGAGTTGAACAACGAAGGTGGGGGCAGCTGTATGATAATGGGATTTACATGTTTTACATCCCTAACCACTGCTGATGTGACAGCTTGTCCCAATGGATTCACTTGTTGCAGCACAGTTAAGTATTTGTCTGTTTATTTTGCCCAAACTCTGTATTTTCTTAAACAAGCTGATGCCAAATTGTACATCTACTTGAAAAATGCATTTTGTGATGACTCTCACTTAACATTTGTTGTTTCTCTGTGTAATTGAGTAGGCTATATAATTTACTAGTAAGGTATTTTTAATTTACTTTATAACCACTTCTTTGTCAGGTACTATCAGAGCCAGCTGTTACATTCTTATTTTTTATATGTGTTGACTTAATCTTTTCTTAAGGGAAGAAATTACTGTACATAATGATAGACAATTACTGTGACATACCCCTTTACATGAGTATCTCAAATGCTTTCTGTTTCTTCATAACACATATTTGGCTTAGGCTTATTATCCTGAATTTCCTTGCCTTGTGTCTGTTCCCTGCTTTGTATTACTTGGCTGTCCAAGCATCCTTATTCAACTGCCTGTGGATGAATGTGTTCCCATCATTCATGTGCTCTCTCGTGTCTGCTGCCTTTATTGCTCTTACTCTCATCTTCTAATTTTTATTTCCCTAAGTCAACCATTAACTGACTTATCTGGGTGAATGTTTGAATGATGTAAGGTTGAAGCTAATATTCATCTGAATGCCGTTACAGATTTGACATAAGTTAATTACTCTTATCTGCTCTATTCACATTCTTGCATCTTCTTTGGCTATTTATGCAGTGACACCTATTGCTTACTCAGAAAGGGTTTTTCCAGTTTCTAAGACTAATACCTAATTTTAAACCAGTGTATATTGAAAACCATGACTTGCTGACATCCAATTTTCTCTGCAAGGAGACTTGCTGACCTGAATGACGCATCAGCCTACTGGCTCTCTTCATATCTCGGTAAAATTTTAAAGCTGAGTTAGGAGCCCAGTTCCCATTCATTTTTGTTTGGACAGGGAGGGGGGGATGTTAAGAATACTTCTGCAAATTAGCCATTTCTCAAGGGTTTGCAAATGAAAGGGTTTGAAAAATAAAGCTCTAGCTGCTGTGCAGGTTTGTGTACTATCACACTTGGAAGAAGCTGGGGTTGAAAGCTTCTCTGGCTCCTTCTGCTCCTCCCTCCTTTTTTGTTTCCTATTTCCCAGTGTGGCTGCTTTATATTTGGACTACTGTTTGGCCAGCTTCCTTGACTACAAAAGTACAATCCTTTGAAATTGATTTTCTGAGTCACGTGGATGAAAGGGTTTCTATATACCCTTACTCTGTCTCCCAAACCTGAATTCCAATACCCTTCAGCCTTCATGACAATGCTCTAGGACAAATAGTAGCAATTTATTTGATAAAGCATTTCTTGGGAGCATTCTTGCCGACAGTTGTTCATCCTGTGTTTCATTGAGAGAGGCTGTATACAGACTACAGACAAGGCAATAAGCTGGCACTGGGGAACTTTCCTCTTCACTGGTCTGTGGCGCAACCTTGCCCTCTTTGTCTTTGTTTCTTCTCTTTCCCTTTGTCTGGTTTGTCTGTTTAGACAATAAACCTTTTTTAATTTTTGTCGAAGTTTATTTATGCTTTAATTTTACAGTGCCTACACCAATTATAATCACAAATGGAGCCCCCAGGTGTAGCTGTAATACAAATCTTTAAGAAGAGTAATCTGGTTACAGCTGATTTGAATGCCTATTGCTTCTGAAGGAGAGGATAATCCCCTGAAGTAAGTAGGCAAGGACTGCATATAATGCCTCCAATTCTGTGAGTTTTAAATCTGTTTTTTATTTCTTCTCCCACCCTTTCCCCCCACTAAGAATAAGAGAACCTATTTGGGACCCTAATGAGGCAAAATTTTCTGCTCATCCCTTCCATTTCTGTATATTCAACTCAATATTCCAGCAAGATGAGGTCTGGTGTGGATATTTTCAAAAGCAGACCTCCTGAATTCCTGTTACAGTCAACAGCAGATCAGAGCTGAGCTTTAATTATTTTGAATTGCCCCCAGAGAGGATCTTGTTAAGATGAAGGAAGCCAGGAGACTTTGTCTCCCTAAGATAGAGGTAGATTTGGGAAATAAATTCTTCAGGTTAAAGAACTCTGTTTTCTTCAAAGCCTGTAAAGATTTTTTATTGTCACATTTATTAAATGGCAATCCCTAACCTGGAAACATGATTAAAGAAACAATTTAAAGGTGAAATTAGTGTTATGCTCTTTCAGCTGCTGATCTAAGGCAAGTCAGTTTGTCCTTTTTACATTACCTTGCTGTGCACATTAGATCAGGGTGATGGCCTTTGCTTGCACTGACTTTACTATTATGTAAGAAAGGATGTTTTTAACTGCCTCTTTCACCTGCATTCATCTAAACCCTCTGGAGAGACTGATACAGCACTCTAAAGATAATAGAAAACCTCCTGATTCCTTCGCTGGGCTTTTGCTAAGGCTCTCTTTAAATGAGACCAAGACTGAGGGTTTTCATAAACCTCCAATGCCTCTTGCTTCAGTGTCAGCTGTGTAATACCCTGCTGAGTGTTGTGCACTTCTCTGCAAGCCTTTTTGTTTCTGCACTTACCCTTTCTTGTCTTCAGGAAACATTTGTCGCATGCATCACAAGCTGAATAAAGTCATCAATACTGCATGCAGAAAAGCCCTTGCTAATGGCCTGGAATACAAGGCAGAGGAGTTTGGGCAAGTGGCAGCAGGTTTCCTTGGCAGAGCTTATCCTGGACTGACAGTCCTGCTCTGATGAAGGGGGAGTTTGTTACGCTGTCACATCTTTATGTCTCATATATGATACCCTCGGCTGGGTAGTGTGCCTCCCCAGAGGAGGCTGCAAGAAGGTAGGCAGAGGCAGCAGCAGCTGTTTTCAACATGTGTTGTCTCCAACTTACCATTAGGCTCCATTTATCTTTCTTATTATCAGGGTCTGTCTAATCCTTGGTGAACCTTGAGCTCAAATGAATCAGCAGTACAGCCAGAGCCCGAAGGAAGAACAGTTATAGAAGTAAATATTATTATAATCAAGATAAACATAAATTGGAGGCAGTGTCTTGAATGAGTTTTAACTGTACTGGCTCTTTCTCTAGCAGTGTTTCACAGTTGTTTTATTTTTTTCTTGCTCTTCTCCATTTGTGTGTTTCCATTTGAGATTATAAAATGGGAAAAAAGCCCTGCCCATGAATTTTAGGATTATGTCTGATGGTAAAACTCAGTTTAATTAAAACTCAAAAGAGCAGATCTGAGGGCTCTGTTAATATGCTCTGCATAGAAGAAAGGCACAAGCCTAGAATTTTTTATCTTAAAATGCAAACACTGAGAATAAGGAAGAAGGAAGAACTGAGATTTTGCTTTGCTTATGAAGCCTAAATACAGCCGCTCCCTCCCCTACCTCCACCTCAGTCTCTTCCTCCAGCTGGGATTGTATTATTTTCTTGATAAAGGAAACCCAATAATTTTAAAATGTTTTCCTTAATTTCTTGATTTCTTCATTCGGGAGATGGGTCACCATTGTAACAAAGAGCATTTTAAACAATTTTAAACATGGTAGCGCTTAGCTTTGGAAGAACTTTGCCCTCCTTTGGCTGCCTTATTACCAGAAAACTGCATGAATGTCCTTCAAAGTTTGATTAATAGCCTTTTTAATTTTGCAGTGCTGCTGATGTGAACAATAAACTTTAATCTGTAGCTCCTTAGTGTGTTTTCCCCTGTTGCAAAGTTGATAATTTCGGTTGGGTCTGTGTGTAGCTTCCTTTCTCTTTTCTGACATTCCCTGGCAGATTTTTGAGTTCTCATCTGGCAGTTAGTTTGTGGTGCAAGTGCTTGCAGTGTTCTGTCTTGTAGTCTTTTGCAGGCTGGTTTGAAACATCCTCATGCATTTATTGTGAGACTTCGGTATGTGTAACTTAGGAGATACTCAGCCTTTTTAAGAAAATAAGAAATTTCTCCCAATACATTTAAGAAAATGTGCTACATGCTTTTGGTTTTGCTGTTTATTGACACCAAGAATTTATGAAAGCTGGTGGCTTCCCAAGGGGTTTGTGTGAATATGTTTTATTTCAACTCTCATTTTTTCTCAGTTGAAGCCAAACATTTTGTGTTGTGCTTTCTTTTGTAAGAAAGCAGACAGTAATTCTAGGGGATACTACTTAATCTCACCAGCCAAACATCCCTGGCAAGTTCTCTTGAAATAATTCTTTCATAAGAAAGAATTAATCAGACAGCTGTTAACTGGATCCCTGCAGACAAGTGTCATACCCATGGCTCTTGCACAGGAGAGAGATCCTGAATACAGACAGTGCTCACATCTGGAATTTGGCTCTGGGCATTTATTTTTCCATAACAGGACAAACTAGCAACTTTGGTGGATGTAAAAACCAGGGTCTTTGAGAAGTAGTGGAGGCTTGGATATGATAAAGGTCAAATTTATTGGACTGAGCTAAAAGCTTTTATTCTTCTCTGCTCTGTAGGCCATTTCATGTATTTCTTGTCAGGGCAGGGACAGCGAGGCAAATACAGGTCCTGGTGGTGTTAGCTTGGTAGGGAGCTGAACTGCTCAAAATTCACAACACTGCTACTATCGTGAGAATCCTAGTCTCATTTTGAATTGAAGAATTCAGAAAATCACAAATAAGTTTGTTAGAAAGGGCTCTATCTGTGGTTCAGCTGTCATTGTTAATAGCTATTCCTTTTCCTAAGCAATGATCCATGTGAGAAAGGTCTATGTTTAATCAATCTTTACATTCATAGTCAAAGGCTAGACCTGGACAACTTCTGATCTTGTGGTCCATTGAGTAAATATGTGCTTATGAAATGCTTAAATGCACATTTACAGAAGCTTAGACAGACTTGAGTTCAGGAGAGTGTAGCTGCTTTGAAGTAAATGCTAGTCTCTTGTCAGGCTTCGAACAGTCCAGTGGCATGGAGCTTTGCACTCCAGCTTTCCACCAAGCATGTTCTCAGACAACAGGAAAATACTGGTTTTGAAGTGGCACCCAGAAGGCAGGTGGAAAGGCTGTGACATGAAGAAGCATTACCCTTTCATCTGCATGTAGAGATGCCCAAAACTTTTTATTTTGAAACCCAGAGGAGACTTGCCAGGTTCAGGACCTCCATCAAACATGGTCTGGGTTAGCTGAGTGAATGTTGCACAAGTACTGGCTTTCTTCAATTTCTATATGAAACCAGACAGAACAAAACAGTCTAAAATAGGGTCTTGAGAGCACCTCCATGAGAGCATCAAAATGCATGTCCGTACCCATCAGAGTCACACTACAAACACTCATTTATGTCACATGGCTAACAGTGTTTGCACTTTTTCCATTTCAGCTGGTGCTGAAATATCCTTGGAGGCTTTGGGGTAAATTCTTGCACCCACTAGCATGCTATTAACAGGCAGTAATCAAGGGGAATGACCTTGGTTTCAAGTAGAACCACTGTTTAGAGGTACATCACTGCATGCTACCGTGGAATCATATTTCTCCTCTTTTTTATAGTGGACTTCAGTTAACTGGAAGGAAGTATATCCATGATTTATCAGTGGAACAAGCAAGATTGCTTCCTTGACTTCAGTAAATAACCTAATATTCACTGGCTGATTTTCTAGTTTAACTACTCTGTGTTATTTTATTTGTACTGATAGGCATTGACGTATTGACAGAGCTATCTTATGCACTCATTTTCTCTAAAAAGCTTAAATAATTTTGTTTCAGCAAACTCGCTTAGTATGTCAATCTGTGCTGTACAATACGTATCACAATACTTTTTTCTCAAGAGATGGCACATAGGAAGATATCCCTTTTAAATGCAGTCTAAAATCGAAGGTCAGAGAGCTCAAAGAGATGTTAGAGCTATCCAGTCTGATTATCTCTGACAGTGCAAAATCATTTCCTAAAAAAACCCACAACCAACTGTGTATGAATGAGGGTGTGTTTATGTATTTACATTTGAATACAAAATATATGCATTTCCTCTTTCTATAGAGAATATCTTGTTCTACTTTTTTTAAAATGAACACTAGCAAGAGATTGGTCCACAAAAGGGAATCTGCTGTTATTTATGTTGCTAATGGCTGTCAATGTTAGCAGTAAAATAGAAGGAATACATTAAAATTCAGCAGCACCTGCTGTTTCCTTAGAAATACTGCAGCACATTTTTGGTAAATGTTTCTTCATTACCCTAATTTTTTTGCTACCAAACCCATCATTCAGGAGATTACAATATAAGGAAAGGAAACAACATATTTTCTTTTAATGGCCATCAATTTCTCATTTTTTTTTATTATTAGGCTTACATCCCTCTCTAATGAGCTCTGCCTCTCCAGGGAGCAGCAAACCAATCACAGAGGATCTTGGTCCCATCTGTGCAGTAACAATTAGAAGCATTTAGCTCTGTGTGCAGAGGGATGAAATTACATTATTCATGAAGTGATCCCTTGCAGCTGTCTGGCATTACCTCAGCTTGTCTCATGGATTTGTCATTCACTCGTTTTCAGTAAGTGGCAGCTATCGGCAGCTCCATGGCATCCCCCAGTTGCCCTAGAGTCAAGGGAACACCGGTTTTATCAACAACACAAGAGTTTTAAAAATCACTTGTTTGTAGTTTCATTCTCTCGCAGTCAAAATGTCCATTGACACCACCGAGGACAAGTAAGACTGCTACGGCCAGCTTACCATGCTGGTTTAAATTCTGATTTGGGCATTGCATACCTTTGAGGAAAAGGATATTGATTCTTTAATCTGTTAATATGAAAAGGGCCATTTTCAAATGACATGAAAATAAAGTCCTTCTCCTCACCTTTATCTGTTCATTGCCTAAGCAAAAACTATGATAAAAAATCTGAGTCATTTGCATTTGCATCAGACAATCTCCCAGTCAGACCCCATGTGCTATGCATGGTTTGGCTTACATTCCGATGCAAAGACATAAGTGAAAATTGGTATTTCTGTTAGAGCTTTCTGTGGGTTGCCAAAATACAGGGTCAGGCTGATGATATCATCATCTG
Organism: Coracopsis vasa; assembly: GCA_026283785.1. Classification (NCBI taxonomy): domain Eukaryota; kingdom Metazoa; phylum Chordata; class Aves; order Psittaciformes; family Psittacidae; genus Coracopsis; species Coracopsis vasa. Next base: position 83,131 of record JANHGB010023712.1, read on the forward strand.
ATGACAATAATGACATGGAGCTTTGACTCCATGTAGTTACTATGTGGATAGAGGAGCCAAGCTGTCCTGGCAACAGACCTCTTGTTTTGTTCATTTCGTATTGCTCCTTCCTTCCTGTTCTGTGGAGAAAGCAGAGCAATAGAGGGACTCTGTCCCCAGTTCATATCTGTGATACAAGTTGCCTCTTACCCCAGCTGGGGTGCAGGGTACCAGGAATGGAGAGCTGCTGTTTGTCAGATAAATTATGACTTGTAAACTGCTCACTCAGCTCTCCCTCCATCTCCAGATTAGTTAATCTCTGAAAAGGGCTACCCTATCAGCATAACATTCACATCCCATTTGTATGGGAGTAAGCCAGGTTTATCTTCAGCAGGAGGACGTGTATGCTGCTATATATTATGTTGTCTCCTTGTTCTGCAGATATAAAAATGAGTGATTGCTTCTGCCAGTGTAATTTCTTTATTGCTGGTGGCTGGAAAAAAAGAATAAGACTGTATTGTGTTGTATCTTTGAGAAAAGTAATTGAATGGGTGTTAGCTCTACCTTTCAGCCACATTTGCACTAATTCCACATTGACAAAGAGTTTATATATCTTTGACCTTGAAGAAGCTGGAGGTCATAAAACAAAAAGAAAAAACATTCAATTAGAGATAATAGTAAAAAAAATTCTGTGGTGCAGAGTCCATTTTATGGCCTTGTTGGCTTCTCAAAATACAAAAATTCTACTTATCTGAGTTGTTTTCTTAAAGAATTCCAGGTATCAAGCATGAAACAATTAAGATACTAGTTAAGGTCCTCTCTGAAATCATTTTAGCCCTACCCTAAATTGTTTTTTCAATTGAAACTTATCCAGAGAATAAGGCTAGACTGATTTCTTCCCATGCAGACATCTAAGCTGTTACGGTGCAATGTTTCCTGAGAAATGACCGAATACAGGGACCACTAATTATTAGGCTTTCAGCCTGCTACAAAGTCCAGCTGTGTCTCTGTGTACACTCAGGTGTTCATTAAGAATGAATTCTGCTGACAAGGGCATCCTCGTTATAGTGAGGCAAATTTTCTTCACAAGGAAATTCCATTCATTCTACAGAGACAGAAAGAAAATCTTGTCCAATGACTGAATGGCTGATCTGGAAAAGTTAAAAAGAAGGGAACTGATCATGTAGGTAATAGGGTTTCCAAAGAAACAAGGCAAGGAAACCCCCATATGATTAATGCATAACAAAATATATGAATCAGAAGAAATAATACTGATAGACTGATAGACAAGTATAAATGTTGCAGTGAAACACTTCTTGGTGTTTTCCCATTCTGTCTTTTCTGTAACTGCCAGGCTCCTTCAGGATGAGATTTAAGTACTCACTGAGTTTGAGCTAATTTGGGTAGGAGATCTGGAGCACTCATTTCTCTCTCAGTTGCACAATGAAATAAGTATGTAAAGGAAAGCTGTGTTGAGCTTAGGGGAAAAAAAAGAAAGTAGAATCTTGCTAGTCCAATTCTGCCAGTCCTTTAGAAACAGCTCTCAGAAAGAGCTGCTTCAAACTATGGCAGATATTCCCTTTTTCCACTTGGCTTTCCAGTGCATTTTGTAAGGCTCCAGATCAGGTATCAGTATTGAAGCATTAGGGGGAGTTGGAGAAGACAGTGGTGATTTAACTAACAGAATGGCCCAACTTCCCCTTGCAACCACCACCACACCACCTCTGCTGTTTCATCGTACAGAGTGCAAGCATTCCCCTGAGATTTATCGTCCTACTAATTAAGCAGCAGCTGCAACCCGCCACGTAATTTAATCTGCTAGAGGCATGCGCACTGTTTGGAGAGCTGCAAATTCCCTAGTTATCGAGTTTACCAGGATGTGAATTTGCTCCCTCTGATGCTAAGAGCAATATATATATATATATATATATATATATATATAACATACCCATCAAAATAGTACACATTTACCTTAACATTCTGGTGAACCTTAATTGTGTGTGATTCATTTTGCTCAAGGCAAATAAGTAGTTATCGTACAGGGCTGAAATACCAGCTGTTGCATAAACACAGGTCATGTAGTTGTGAACAATTTTGTTGATATTGATAGGTTTGCAGGTTTAGTTATTTGGAAGTTTTGCTACATAGAATGTATTCCAGGTAATATGACTACAGGTAATATTTGGACCATAGCTAATAAGCTGTCTTCTCCTGCTGGATACTTAAGGAACACTCCAAATTGAGCTATATCCATTATAAGGTTTATTAAATGTTTGGGTTTTTTTTCCCCTATCGTCATTTCACTTTTTTTCATCACTTAATATATTAAGCTAAATTCACTCCTACTTCTTAGTGATAGACATCCAAATCAAAATAACATTTTTCTAAATCCAACTGTACTCATGTCTAAGATAGATGTACAATGCAAGGCAATGCAGAGATAACAAAGTCACTTGTGAATGAATATAGTGATACACTATTTTCCTGAACTAGGTGGCTGGGTCACCTGAGTAATTAGCTGTAGCACAGCACCACAGTTAGGTGCTTGGATGTCCCTCCAGGGCCATTCCTAGTGCCTCTGTACTCAAATACACAACATGGCTGGGATTGCTTGCAAAGCACCACTACATACAGCTGTCCATCATCCCCCAGAATGCTGAAAATCTGGAGAGAACTTCATAAAACAATGACAGAGTGACTTCAAGGCTTGGAAATCTGCATTATATTAGGACATTTAGAAATTAATTTGATTTAGCTCATTGGAGAGAGAATGAGGGCATAAGCTGGTTGTGGTCTGAAACAAAAATATTTTTCTTTAGGTAAAATTATGGTCCAGATAAAGGTAAGGGGGGATTCACCTTTCCAAATGTAGTTTTCTACAGTGCAGAAATATACTTGAGGCTATATATCTTGGAGTTCAGGTATAGAGATAATGTATCTCCAGCAAATACACTGACAAGCACATACACCTGAAGTAGAGTTCCTTTTAGTCAATCGGAGAATAAGAAATGTCTTGTGTAGGTCACTCTTCAGCTGTTCTAAAATAGGTCAGCTGAACTGTGCTTTGGCAATGCCTATGTTTTTCCACTGTCTATAAAAAGAGTCTAGCTCAGGCGTAGGTGTCTAGAACTGACAGGGAAAAATTCTGCTCACAACATATGTTTTAAAACAGTACAGGTCACTGTGAACTGGAGCAACTTGTAAAGGGAAGGGAACAGGGCTTTTTATATTGTTTGCCATCTTTAAATCAAGATCAGGTACTTTTTTAAAGATATGGTCTTGTTCAAACTGAGCTTGGGATAGCAATTTTTAGGTAGGATGCCTTGGCTTGTGACATATGGTTGTGACCATGACACTCCTATCTGGCCAAAAATAATCAGTGGCCATAAAGGATGGTGCACATGAGAAGTAACAAAGAATCCTGACATGTACCTCTTCATGCACCACACTCAGTTTGTGCTGCCAATTGCTGCAAGGAGCAGCAGGGGGAAGTCTTGCAACTGGAATATTTTGGTAGGGGTAGGGGGAGTCGCTGGTTCCCTTAGTCTGACTGGGCATGTTATTGTAGTTTTTGGTATAGTTACATCCATCATTAAATGGGAGAAGGTAGTTGCTGCTTCATAAAATACATGAGCTTCAGGAATGGCTGCAGCATCTTAAACGGTTCTTCAATCTTTCAGACACAGGTCACTGGAACTAACAATCCAGTCCCAAAATATTAATGGGTGTACTCTGGTGTCTGAATACTCAGTCAACACAGCTGTGTGTTAGCATTTAAAGCTGGTGTTAACTCTCCTACAAGGGCTGAGGGCTTGCACATCAGTAATCAAAATGATTGCTTGTTCTGATTTGGATGCTGCTCCTCATCTGACATGATGCCTAGAGTGTGTGGGCAAGGAACTGGGATTCCTTCAAGCACACTCAGAGAAACTCCCTTAGAATGGTGCATGTATGGTTAAAGCATGTATGCATGTATGGTGCTGGTGCCAGTGAAATGAAGGTAGTAGGAAAAGAAGGGAGTAGGAAAGAGGGCCTAGTAACAAAACAGAAAACTCATTTCTTTGGACCCATCCAAAGGGTGTCAATCAACTGTGTAATTAACAAGTCTTCAGAATTCATCAGGATCCACTTATCTTTTTTCTTTTCTTCCCTCCCTTCTCCCTCCACCTCACCTCCCGAGATCTCATTTTTTTGCAGACATCAGAGCTTATATATTTGGAAGAAGTTTGACAAAGCTAAACGAATATGTCATTGGTGTAAAGCACAAGGAGTTAGACTTTTAGCTGCCTCCTCTTTCACGCCTTCCAGAGGGGAGTCCTGCCTGCCACGAAACATAGGAAGATGGAGCCTTTGGTATACATTCAGAAATGTTGCCTTATGCTATTGCCACCAGGAGGCTGAGGCAGAGAAGAGCATTCATGAGTAGCTTAGAATCGATGCGTAGATCAAAGCTAGGGCTTAAAAGAGAGCTTGTTTGAGGGGTTATCTATACCCTAGGCTTTTCCACATGATACACAGCACAGCATGGGAAAGAAACATGAGATTGGTGCAAAGAGAATTTTAAGTGTCACAATTATATACTGAGTGCAGCTATTTTATCAAGTGAGAAAACAAAATTCAAATGTCAACATGTATGAGTGCAGGTCTTACCCAGCACCAGTTTCCACTCTGGTCCTTTCATACATGTCAAGAGGAAGGCAGAATTAGTAAAAGTGATTAACAGATCCCTCTCGGTGTTGCTCTGTAATAGCAAGACACATGTTGTAGTATGACAAGGCATATTATTGGAGGTTAGTGAGCCACTGTGCCTCAGACCATGGACTTTCAGTTTTGAACTATTAAAGGGTTATAGTGGGCAATGTTCTGGCCATCCATCCTCCAGTATTGCTCAGAATCTTTTTTAAATGCCATAAAAAATAAATGCCTTCTGCTTAATCCCTGTGGTTACAATGAAAAGCAGAAGTATTAATCATAATGACAAAAAACTAGATATTTTTGTACAGAAATGTGGTGAGAGTTGTCACAGCAATAAACTTTTAACTGAAGCTTTTTCTCAATTGCTTATCTCCCACCATTGTGTAAACACATTTGATAGTCTCAATTTCACTCAGTTTGTCCAAGCACATGGGTTTTCTTTGTGGCATCATAAATACAGACAGTCTCTGGGGTGATTTAAAAGCTAATAGGTTCCATATGTCCAAACTGCAGCCTGGCTCCAGTATGCCTGTTATTAGGCACATACATCCCTTCAGTTTCACATCCAGGCTGCTCAAACGGTGCGGTGCCAACACAGGGAGGGTGGCAGATTGGGACTGGGGATCACAGCACAGCATAACGGATCACCCTTCCCTTCAGAGTATGAGCAAATGCACAAATGCAGCCTGGGGTGTCAAATAGGCCATGTGTTTCAAATATCATTCTTTCATTTAAAATGTTTTGGGTCTGGCATCCTGACTCCATGTTAGTATGCATAAGAACATTTGCTAGCAAGGAATGCTGGAGCAGCTCAGAAAAGTCTGGGGACATCTTTCCCATCTAGGCCATCTATGCAAAATTTCATAGGGCCTTTTTCAATGGGCACTTGTTACAACTGTCCACCAGTTTATATCATGTTTTAAAAATTGCATTTGGGCTCAGGCACAGCATTTAGACAATGTGGATTCTCCCTATGGATCAATCTGAAAGTTAAAGGTGGATGTCGAATTTATAGGAGAGAAAAGAATTTTGTAATGGCTTTTCAGGCTGTAAAGCTAACAGGGTGAAAGCTCTGTTTCAGTCACTTCTGAGGTAGTCTCAGGCTTTATGGCCTCTGTGTCTTCCTATCAGAAATTGTTTTCAACCTGCTGCTGCTCTCTTGAATTTTTGAGGAGAGCAAGAAGGTTGGAGTTTTTCCAGATCTCAGTTAGACAGATCAATAGTATATATTTGGTGCTTTTTTGTGGGACTATTTTTTCCAGCTTGTGGACTGCTTTATTAGTGTGATGGATGCAGTGTGAGACTCACAGATGAGGGAGCGTAAGATAGCTGCCAACTCTCTTTTCTGAAGCATTTGTGTAATTTGGAAGCTGCTGTGATGATTGATGTACACACCATGCAATGGAACAGTATCTTCCTTGTTATTGGCTAGCAAGACCACTGACATTTGTTGGTGTCTAGAGTCGTTACCATTTAATATCTTTATTTTCTGAAATTATCAAAAGGTACTGTTTATGACATTTGACTTATATCAGGTTTTATCCAAGAGACATTTTATGCAAGAAAAACATGTTAGCAAGCGTTAGTCCATTTTGTGAAAGCATAGCATCAACTGATTGCTTAACGTAGGGGCTTGAAACATTACTAAAGGAATGGAATGTTGAAATTCTGTAGTACTTGGATGTCAAAATCCAGTAGGTTCCTTTGAAATTCCAACTCCAGTAACTTGGCAAGAGGTATTGGGCTTCTGTTTACTGTCATAGAGAGTCTTCGTGATAGATGTATCAGTGGGAAGGCCCCAGTTCAGAACAGAAGCGAGCATCCCCTTAACTGCATACCAGTAGCCAGTTTCAATTCATTAACCGTGTGTGCAAGAACTTTCCCAATAGAAATGCTTTATTTAATGGGGCTTTGTTTTAGGACTTCTTGACAGGTCTACAAAATATGACTATTGTTTAACTTATGGTGGTGTCATAAGATTTATTTAATTAATCATAGAAGGGTTTGGGTTGGAAGGGACCTTAAAGACCATCTAGTTCCAACCCCTTGACACCCTGACACCTCCTGAAGGCAGGGACACCTTCCACAGGACCAGGTTGCTCAAAGCCCCATCCAACCCGGCCTTGAAAAGACCTGCTGTGTTAGGAAAAAAAAAATGCAGAAAAATTCTAGTTTTAGAGTTTGTTTTTTTGTATAAACAAAGTATACTGCGTAAATCACAAGCTTACTGTATATCCCATTATTTTTATAAACAGTTCTACCCAAAATGCCTCTGCCAGGTGATTTTTTTCACATTTTCCAAAAATCATTAATATCAGACAAGTCTGAAAGGTTTTAGTATAAAAAAAAATAAAATGCAGTGTCAGTGAACAGCTGTCCACTTTTTTCTCATTATACAAGAAACAGAGTGTACCAAATGAACCCTAGGTGCTGCCAGTTTAAAACAAATAAGGTATATTTTTGACAGAGCTTGCAGTTAAACTGCCAATCTCACTGTTGTAGGATACTGGGAGACCAAAAGTCTAACGAAGTTCAAAAATAAGCCAGACAGTCTCATAGAAGAAAGCTCTGCAATCAGCTATTATCCTAAATGACCAATTGCCAGAATTTGGGAATATATAGTAGTAGACTGGACCCTTCTTTACATGCCTGCCTTGTTAAAAAGGGGCTGGTGGGCTATCAAGGCACTTTACTGAACCTAGCACAGGAGATGAGGTACTCTTAGGAATTTTGCTTCCTGAAATAAAGCAGAAACAGAAGCAGAATGGGTAAATAACTGAGGTATGGGCATATGAAACTCAGGACAACCAGGACCACTACTCTGTCCTCCCTTGCTCCCTCACCCTCCAGGTCTCCTGTGTGACTTCTGCTTAGAATTTAGGCACAGATGTTCTGGGGTGTCCTGGGTTCAGCAATAGCAGTCATTTTTCTCCTTCTTAGTAGCCGGTGCAGTGCTGTAGTTTTGACTTTACCAAGCTGCAGGTGCCTAAACTCCTCCGATGCTGTGGGTGTCAAATGTACTTGTACACTATGTCTCTGTCTGTAAGGTGAGCACTTTCTCGCTTTACCAGTTTATGAGGATAAATATGTTTTTAACACTCCAGAAACACAGAGACATTACTGTAATAGCAGAAAGATAAATACTTTATAAGAGGTAGCTGTGTAATAGACTGCTCTTTTAAAATCTGTGAAGTGAAGCGTCAGATGATGTTAGCAGCCTACTCCACTGGAGTTGAATTGATGATCTGGGACTTTTATCTTCATGTTTTCTATTACCCGCTAAGCATCAAGTTGCTGTGTCTCACTGCACCCTGCACATTGCACCACTGTCAAAGAGCTGTTCCATCTTGTGTTCTGCGCAAGAAGGAAAAAGGCAAATGCAGTTCTTTGGCTAGGTTCACATACTCTGGACGTGTCACTGCATATTACTAGGAGGCAGGATAATTGGATGGGGTAAATATGAATTTAAATCATCAAATCAGAGAATAGGAAAATCAATGTACAGCATTCATATGCCTCAGCACCAGCCAGATGTTTGTGGGGGAGCCAAAACTTGGCCTGCCTTCTCCTGTTTTTAACAAAATGTGGGGGTTATACACTTGTTGGTGTTATATTCAGATATAACACATCAAACCAGATCAGCATGGATTTAAGCCAAAAATCTGGTTCCTTATTCTTCTGACACAGAAGTGAGTATTCAAACAGTGACAAGATCTTAAATTCATACATTTACATTCTTAATAGTATTACTCATAAGAAAAGCAAGAAGTAACACAAGCCTAATTTGCCTTTCCTTCAGAGCAGATGCTCCTTCAGATTTATGTGCTGAATTATTCATATCACAGTGAGTTGAGCCCTATCATTCTTTGTTTTAGAAAATTTCCATAGTGGACAACATATTGCATATATAAAATTACATCATTTCATAACAGCTGAATATCTGGTCTGAAACCTCCTGGGATTTCTGCAACTGCTCTATCTTATAGCAGAGCTGCAAATTAATTTTTTCTCAGTCAGTTTGAAATTCAATATGAAATTCATATTGGTTATAAACCCTCTTCAGATGTTAAGGGATCTGTACATTTTTAGGAGCTATTTGCTTTGTATTTGAGATCTAATATTAAATTAATGGTGGCTCTAAATCTTTAGATGTGAAGTATTCTAGCTTATAATTTAGGATTCCTCACTGATGCATGAAACAAAAATGTCTCAGAGACATTCAGGGCACTGTATAAGGAGGTAACATGTAAAGTAAGGATGCACTTTCATAAATTCGAACATTGAAAACTGTAACCTCACACCAATCTGTTTCTAGATTTTGTTTTGAATTGTATCATCTATAGTTTGAGTATTCTTTGTTGCACAGTTATTGTATGTTTTGTGTAGCTTACAAAAGCATTATTAACCATTTATAGAGCACCATAAATTTGCCATTACAGAGAAAAACATATTCACTATACAAATGTTTGTAATGTAGAGTTCTGGGCCATTTGGATAACTCTGAATATGTCAACATCTAAATGTACAGTCATAAATGATTGTACATTCTTACTGCTGAGATGCTGCAGTCTCCTCTGTGTGATCGGGTATCAAAATTTACCTCTGAATTCAGTATAATAAGATCTTTGGCATTCTTAATGTGTTCATTCTTAAACAGATGCTGAAGGAAGCACAGATTTATCACTGCAGTGGTTTTAGATGAGGTAATATTTATCAGCTTTACAAATTATTATTTGTATTTTGGTAAGAACTGGCATTAATGTAAACACACAACAAATAAATAGAGTTCAGGGTCTCTCAGCCACGCATGCTTTGTCAGTGTGAGGCTGTTCTACCTGCATTACTGAGTAAGGTGAATGCTGAGCTAAGGCAGTCTCTCTGAAAGGGAGCATGGATGCTAGAAATACTATATGCATTACAGGAAAATTATTTTTAGTATGTTTAAAAATTATGGCAAATGGGTTTGAAATTAGTATTTTCTTACCTGAATGCTCCAGTAATTTGAAATTATACCTGCTAAAGGTCCTGCAATGGCCAAATTGTTATATAATTTCCTTACATAAAATTGTCACACGTTTAAAGTCAGTTGTAGCAGGGATGTCCTAGGATCAGATTAAAGCGCTTAAATGCCTCACACAGATATTGTACTACTCTCTGCAATGTCAAGTTGATAAAAATCAGTAATTAGAGTTTTGTGGACAGGAATTCTCCGCTCCAAAAGCACTGGAAATCTTCCGCTTCAATTTTGCTACCTTACTTGAAATCACAGTATCGCAAAATTGAGTTTGCTTGTCCTGAAAATGTCTCTCTCTGTCTTTTCTTCTTTCTGTCTACCTGTCTGTCTGTTTTCTGTTTCTCTTTCAGCAGCATGGCTGACTAATTTCAAAGTGCAAGACCTATTTTGGGGATGTGAGAGGCTGATTTTTCAAACCCTACAAATCCTAGTTGTTGGCAAGCTCGACAGGCTCAAACATACCCTGGCAAAGGATAAATGGCCAGAATTCAGGGTGGGGAGGCAAGACCAGTCCTGTGCTATATGGCAACATAGCATTTCTGTTGCTAGCGCTATCAACACACATCCTTCAACTTAATTCACTCTGGTTTTAAGTCATTGTGGTGGTTTTGCTTAGCATAATTTTTTCCTATTCTACAGTCCTTTGCAAAATCACCAGTGTCCTAATGGGCTTCTATTAGGCATGCAGCTTCTGCAACTTTCCAGTGGGAACAGCACTTTATAATTTATGGATGTGCTTTCTGAAATAATAACTCAAAATTACATTCTGTTTTATTTAATCTTTTTTTAATTGGCATCTCAGAGGCTTTGCAGGAGCCTGGCTGCAGATTTTCCACTTGCTATTGGATTATACTTCTTTTTTTCACTATTAACTACTGCATGCAGAGAAACGCACATTCTTTGACAACAGTCCCTGCATGAAGATTCTTAATTAAATTGTACTCTGCATGGTGTAAAAATTGCAAGGTTTTGGAGACAAGAGGTGTAAGGATAATGTGGCAGCTTCGCATTTCAGCAGGATTCCACAGCATTTTCTTTGCCTCCAACACAAAATATTGCTAAAGGAAATGACCTGAAAACGGCATACAGTTTGCCTTCTGCTAGGTTTTAATTGCTTATCTTTCTTAAAGGTTGTTAAATAGGCCTCTTACCACTGATGTTAGGGTATATACAACATTTACTCATGCATACAAATTAGATTTAGGATATAGGCAAATTCCAAGCTCATATATACAAATATCCATTGATGCATGACTCCAGCTGCTTAATTAAAATAGTAAAAGACCCCTAACTTTTCAAATGGAAAATGAAAGAAAAAAAAATCAAAATAAGTCCCTTATCAGACACACTTTGTGTAAAAATACTGAATCCCCACAACACAACTAGCACCTTTTCCTTTTAACTCCTTCCTGTCCTCATTGGGTTTATGGCAGATACACCAGCTGATGGTTAGATCCCGGGCATTTGCATGGTTGCTGAGGGCCTGCTGATGCTGAACACTTGGAGGAGGCTTAGTACAGGCAGGTACAGATGGATTTTGTGATCTGTCTGCTGAGGTGCTGCAGTAATTTGGTCAGTCATCCTTTGGATAATGCTGTTTTCTCTAATCAAGAGCTCACAGCTCCCTTCCTGTGGGGTGTTCCCTTATACTGGACCACTCTGGATGCAGAGCATAGGGAGAAACAAGGTTCACTTTTTCCAGTAAAGCTCAGTTTGTGTTACTATGAGGCTTTTGAAACACTTTTTTCTCCTTTGGCCAAGCCTGCTTGTTCTCCTAGTCAGAAGACTCCATATGAGTGATTCTTTACCAGACCATCTTGAAGCAAAGGAGAAATCATAGCTTGCTAACTGCAGTACCGCTTACTTTAAGGACCAATATTAAGAATAAATAAATAAATAGGGAAATAATGGAAAAGTGAAAGCAATGGAAATAATCTGTGAGAGAAGACAATACTCTGATTAATGCTTATGATTTTGAAACCCATTTACTTAGCTTTATTTGAATGATTCGGAGTGTTACCTGGATGAAAGTGCAGGCTTTCATCCATGCCTGCATGCCCTTTGGTGTTTATTATTGATATTGATCCTTTTTTCACTGCAGCTGCAGGTCACAAACTCATTTTGATGCCTCCTGGCAGAGTGCCCCACAAGTCGCACTGCAGGAGAAGCATCTGCATAAGGGATGCTATATATACAGTTAAATGTGCTAAGGATAAGCAGAGCACCCATAAGCATTCATACCCTGCATGCCAGCAGGGTATCTCGTCTTCTGTCCCCTTCTGTGAAGAAATGCCTCTATCTTAATGCATCAAGAGCAGCTCTTTAGAACATGCAGCAATGGAATAGGCCACTCACACCAAGATGACTGGTTTCCTTCCTGGCCAGAAGTACATACCTGCCTGCTGAAATGACTGCCTGGACATGAAATGCACATGAGTGGGAAAGAGCTCCTCCTTTCTTTCTCCATCAGGAAGGGCTGTGTTCCGAAAAGCTACACATTTTTTTCTTTTAGAGATCAGTTAGATAAGGGGAGGGAAAATTAACAGTGACTCCTTTAGAGGATTCTAGGGTATGCTGTGCTGGCGTGGGGAAGCGTTAGCTGTCCTTTCCCTTTCTCCCATACAAGTGATGCTGCTGTAAGCCTTGCAGGCAGGCACGTGGGAATGGCACCTCCTTCAGGAACTTTAGTGGATGGGAAATGATCCCTGCTAAGACACGGCAGACCTGTAGCCATGTACTCAAGTGAGCCTTCCCACCAGTTCTGTACTGAGAGGAAGCTTGACTCCTAGGCTTGCATGGGCTGCAAAGAGAGTATCTACATGACTCAACGTCACAATACGCAATTCTCAGCAGAGCACAGACAACAACCAAGTCTTGCTTCTTAGGAGCTGCCTGTGAATTCAGCCCTGGCAAGGAACCCCTGACTGTGACCCTTGCAAAGGAAGCACTCTGCTTATCCCTAGCACATATCCCTAGCTACTGTATGTGTAGCATCCATTATGCAGATGTTTCCTCTGCATTGTGACTTATGGGGCACCCTGCAGGAGGTGTCCAAGTGAGTTCATGATCTGCAGCTGCAGTGAAAAAAAGATCTATATTAGTAACTAACACCAAAGAAAGTAATATTCACAGTCAGGCCATGGTGCCTTAGTAGGTGTTGTAATATGTACAGTCTGGGTAGGTTTCCTAAACAGAATTGGAATGCAGGGCATAAGATGCTTACCCAGGCTTTGAGTTAAGAAGTTTGCTCATGTCCGTCCTGCCAATCCACCTATCCCTGGACTTCTTGTGGTCACTCTAAAGGAGTAAAATCAGACAGTGACAGGTGTATGCTTTTACAGAGATGAACCATTATGATATGACATTATGATAGGACTAAACAAATGTTATATGAAGATGAAAATCACTAAGAAATACAGATAACTGTAAACTGGAAAAATCTCTTACTTTTTGTTGCCTGCTCTGGTGATTGACAGGCGTTCACTCCTCTGTCTGTCTTGCATACTAGGCATAACAGAAATACTCATTCTTTATCTCCATGGAGAAGATTTCATGCCAGTATAGCACATCTGGGTGCAACTTGAAGTGATCACGTAGCCTCAAGGGAACCTGAAACAAACCTCAGACAGCTACTATTTGCAATAGGCTCTGTATAAACCAGAAACAAATTATCTGTTTTATTTTCCCCTGAAGTGAATATGTTCCTCAGCCTTCAATATTCAGGTCTCTAGTCAATCACCAAAACAGTCTGGCATGGATATTCCATAGAGAAAAATAAATCTGCAACACTTACAGGCGAGTTCTTTAGGCTGCACATCTGTCTCCACTTTGTCTATTGAGAAAGCCTTATCTCTACATGTGAAAAACCTCCCCCACACACACCTTGTAATTGCTTACTTTTGAATGAAAGCTCTCCATTAACAAACACAGAAATCCAGATATGCCCTGTTACTGCTTCCCTGTGGTAAACTCTTCAAAAAAGGCCATTAAGACCTTTATAAATTCAAGTAATCTGTAAGAACAGCTCTCATTATTTCTGCAACAAATTTTTTTCTGCAATGCATAAGGGTTGTGTGGGAGGCAGCTCCTGCAGGGAGGTAAAGAAAACCCCTGTAATCCCAGGAACTTGCTGGAAAAATCCAGTCAATGCTTTCAGCACAAGATTTAATTGTTCATTTTCAATTATTGCAAAGAATGAGACAGAAATACAACCTTTGTAACCAAAAAGAGGAAATAGCAGATTTTCTAACTCCCAAGCCTCTTGATATGAATGTCTTGCTCCTTAAACTCTGTCTTCATTTGCAGTAGCTATGTGTTGTTATAACTTTGTTCTTCTTGGACAGTTTTCCAAGCACAGCTCTTCCAAAAACCCAAGGAACTGGCCTGGATCCTTTACTTGCATAAATCTGTGTTACTCCATATAACTCTTAATATGGCAAAGACTGGATCTGGTCCTGATCCAACTGGGTTTTGATTGGTTTTGTGGTTTTTTTGTCTCAGGCAATCAGTATGTGAGACAAGTATGGAAGTGCTTCAGTTTTCAAGCTGGCATTACACTTATAAAGTGGGTATCCATATCCACAGTGCACATTTGGTCCTGTTTTGGACATGGAAATAGACTGCCTTCTTACTCACTGTTTTCCTTGAGTATTAACAAGTTAATTCTGCTGATTTGTGTGGATCTGGATGCTGTGCACAGAAAGGCTGATTCACCTCATGTAAGGACCTGATCAAGTGAAGTAGGTTTGTACAAAAGGCTTATCTTCCCATCAGGCAAAGAAAGGGAAGTTTCCACTGATCAAGAACATTAAAGAACCACCAATCTTGCTTGAGACTTAACCTGACAATTGATGCTCATTCAAGCACCCATCCACATACACTTCAATTTTGATTTCAGATTAATTTTAGAGCCACTTGTTCATTAATACACTAGTTAATTAATTTTGCTGTTAGCTATTTTCATTTCTCAGCAGAATAATCAGATATTTCTTCCCTACTAAATCAAACCTGCCTACAATATATCAGAATGAATAAGACCATCTATTTAATTTCCCAGGCATTAAATAATTAAAGCTTCCTTGAAGGGGAGAACAGTGTGTTACTGCCACTGGTGAACAGATATGACAGAGATGTACTTTCTTTAGGGAAATTACAGAGGATGAAATATCTCTTACCCATGTATGCTATGGTTTATCTCTATGCTTTGCATTTATTACTAAAGAACACTACTAATTAACTGTGCTAAAATACCTCTCAGGGGAGTGCTACATTCTGAAGTGTGATACTGTCAAGTGGATCATTTCAGGGTACTTGGATCTGCTGTCTTTCAGTACTCCGCAGAAAGCCCATGGGAAAGCACTGTGCTGGAAAGGAGTGTGAAGGGCACTGTGGGAAGATCCTCCAGCCAGGTACTGTGTTGGAGCAACATTACTGTTCTGGTACGCTGGCACAGAGCAAAGCCACCCCCAGAATTATAGCCATGTCATGCTAGCCTTGCCATGAGGAGTGAAGGACCTCAGGTGCCCTTTTATTAGGACCAACTTCTCTATTCACATGTTTAAACCCCCTTGACCGGGTGAGGATTGTAGGGACCTGAAGTTCAGTTAAACTGTGGGGGAAGAAAATAGAAAATTCTACAACATACAGTAAATAATATTAGAGCTCTGTTGTGCTGTGCAGTGATCTTTGTGTAGCTACCAGGAATAAAATCAAGTGTCCTGATGTTTGCCCTCAGGATGCAAGAGAGATGCAGTGAGATTTGTCAGGAAAGAGAAGTTACCATATGGGAAGTTATGACACACCATCCTTTGAGATGGAGATAAAAGGCTGAAGCCAGGACATATTTTGATAACTAAAGTCACCATGATAAAGGGCATGTGAAGCTGATCTGAAGGCTTTTCCCTGATGAAGCTGTTTTTCTTTCTCGGAGAGTGGTCATCAAGCTCTCCTCCAGGAGATTTTAACTTCCAACTGTCAGGCCTTGGAGTAAAGAAAGGGTCTTCCCTAAGGTCAGTTGAAGAAAATACTCTATCTCCTCACCTTGGTGTCAGGTTTTGCTGGGCAGAGGGAGGACACCTGACAAAGGATCTTGTCCTGCTGGAACCATAAGAAGCTTCTGGGCAGAGCCAGGGATGGGAACGTGCCCTTACACCCATCGCTGGGTGACCATCACCTTACCAGGGCTCCTCCCAGGCAGGTAAGTGAAGCCTAAATATAATCAGGTAGAAAAAGAGAAAAATGCCTCTGCTTCTTTTACTCAGTGCTGTGATGGCTCCTTAGGACTTGCCTGGCCTCCCGTCCTGTGGGAAAGAGCTGAGCACCACACCATAGACCTCACAGATTAAATATACTTCCGATCACAGTGCTTTTTTAAGACGGAGGGTTAGGTTTTTCCCTCAGTAAACAAACTGTCCTCTGATGTAAAGGTAACAAAAGGTAGGAAACGGAGCTGATTAGGTGCCGGGTTAACGAGGCAAGTGGCTACACGCACAAACTTGCTCTATAAATAAGCCAGGCATGTAGCCCAAAATAATTAAGGATGTCCTTTGCAAACAGAAATTAACACTGAAACCACATATCCAACCAGATTACGTGGCTAAACCTCAAACAGACCAGAGAGCTTCCCTCCTTTGTGCAACAGGAGCAGGTTTACCAGGGGGCCAAGGGTGCATTAGTGAAGCACTTATGGCACTTATGGCCATCTGGAGGTCTCAAAAATTGGCAAAGGTGCAGGGGAACATCAACTCCATGGTGTACCCACAGCAAGCATGGAGTGATCCAGTGGTGCTGGCGCTGCGGTGTGGCAGAGACAACCTTGGCCCCATCCTTGTGTAAGAGGGAAGGTTGGGTGTCTGCCACCATCTCCCTAAGCAGCCTCAGGGTTGGTCCCTGACCATGGATCCAGCCCTAGTTTAGCCCTAGACTTCCCCAGGTCAGCCCTAGTTTAGCACTCCTACTTCACCATATTTTCCAGATCTCAAGATAAAAGCAGGCCCTTGTTTTATGCATACTAAGGCTTTGTCTTTCTTTCCCTTTCTCCACTGTTTTAGCTTGAACTTCCTGATAACGTTGCCCCCAGTCAACCTTTCAGACAAATGACGCATGAAATTCTACTGTGGAGTGAGACCAAAAAGGTTTTGGCAAACCCTGTTTTTAAATGTTCCTTTTTAAGGCTTCAGAGAACATGGTCTGTTGAAGAAACTAAGTGTTTCTCTGCGGTGTTTGATACTGAGGTAATGCCACATGTTATGCTAATTCCTTTGATTCACTCACATAACACAAATGAAAGCAAGTACTATAGTTGCCTGGCATAGTGCCAGAAAAGCAAGATAGCAGCTAGTGCAAGCTAATGAAAACAAGTGCAGCTTTATATGGTCTAGAGACTAATGAGCTGAGTTTTAACCACATCAGCCAAATTGAAATGATTGCATATGCAGGTGGTCAGCAAGCCTGAAAAGTCAGAGCGCGGACTCCTATATGTTCATTGCTAGCCCATCTGTAAGGGTAGAATTCCATTTAATGCATGGGCATGTGCATCTATACATTTGTGACAAGTTTTTTATATTAAAAAACCTGTATTTAAGTTTCTGTAAATTTCTTTTTAAATTTCTTTTTTAAGTTTCTTAAATTTCTGCATTTAAGAGAATGCTTCACGAAGACAATATGGATCACTCTCATATCTGAAGCTTATTCCCACTTGTCTTCACCTTCAAGACTTGGCCATTAAAATGAGCTAAATTCATAGCTGATTTCTTATTATCTATGAATATTGGATAATCTGCAATGAAACTGAGCATAAATTCCAAATTGCAACAGCCAGGATTATATATGAAAATGCAGTGTAAAGGCTCATTTTTCCTAGTTCTTGTTTTCTGGTTTTAGGTGTTTCAGCCAGTCAGGAAAGGGAAAAAGCGCCAAATGAGAGGAAGCAATTTGCCACCCAAATAATGATCAGTGAATAACTGAATAAAAGTTTTCTCCTTGTTAAAAATAATGTTAGGTTGATTAACTGGCATAGAATTGTATGTAATGGATGCTTTTTCGAAGATCAAGTTGGCTACTGAAAATATTCAACCATTAAGACAGCCTGATAATGAGGAAGTATGAAAACCTCAGTGATGCTGCCCCTTGTTTTTCCTGACCATGACCTCACTTTCTTTAGTCATTTTGAACATTTGACTCTTTGTTCAGTATAGCACATAAAGTGCTGCTATGCACGTTTACACTGATAACATGTGTCTGAAACAGAAAAGTCAGGAAATGGAAGGTTCAATTATTTACTGGTGATGAGAAGATGGATACTTGGGGTGTTTTCTCTCCACATCTGTCAGAATTGTCCTGCCCAGTCATAATCAGATCTTATTTCTTCTTCCTTTCCTCTCCCCACATATTCAAAGTGAGGATGCTGCTGCTTACAGGGTAGCTAGGCAAAGACTATGAGCTTGCCCAAGGAAGCCAACAAGGTGTCTCTCCCTGATCAGAGGTTGGAAGCAGGAGACACTTCTTACACAGGGAAAGGCACAAAACATCTTCTTTTGGGGGGCTACCTATTTTTGGAAGCATATAAATCAATTGGTGCCACCTTTTGTTCCCTGGTTATCTAAATGCCAGAACTCTGGGCCAGCTTTCCAGTGGTGGTTGGCTGTGTGCAGGAGGAACTGCTGTGTTCAGAGGGAGACTTGTAGCTCAAGGAACAGGAGATACTGGTGAAAAATACCCAACGATGTAAAATTTGATTCCAAACAAGAAGGTAATAGGAATCACTGTGCTAATGTCAAGTGCTTATTTTTCATGCTGCTGCCCTTCTGGTCTGCATCTGGCCTTTAAGCTCAATTAATATCTGTTTTTTTCTTTGAAGGAAATTACTTTCAGAAACATTCAGCATCAGCACAATTACGATCCAGGGTAGTTAAGCAGGCAGGATGTAAGGAGCGGTAGACATAGTCTGTTTGTGTGTATGTGTGTACATTTCTGTCAGATTAAGTAACTACTGTAGAGATAAAAAAACCCTGTTTCGCCGTATGAAAGCTTGTGAACAAACCATCCTATCTCCTGTTACAGCTGTACCTGCAATTGCACAGCTCCTAGGAATCCCCTTTATTAAGAATTTGTAGTAGCTTATGGATTGCATGGCAGGGTATGCTTTCCACTCAAACTGAGTAGTGTACTTGCGATTTATAAAAAAGTAATAAATGATAACGCTGCTTGGTAAAAATACCAAGCAGAAAGGGCAATATGGTCCTGTTGGTACCAGCAAGCCTGGTACACCAAGGGATAGGTAGGAGATGTTCTTAGAATTTGTTATATAGAATTATGTTCCAAAAAAGATAAAAGGCTGGGGAAAATTGGCTTTCTAGCTGTGATGATGTCCAGTAAATTCATTGGTCTTTTTTGTTATAAAGAGAGAGCTCTAGATACAGGAGTATTACAAAGATACATTAAAGCTTCTCCACTTGAGTTGCTGCAGCTTCAGGAATTCCTAGTTTGGTAGTTCACCTCTGATTAATTGGGTTCTAAATCTCTTTAATCAATACTTAGAGAATTTGGCCAACACAGCCAACAGGCTTTTATTCTTGTTAGCTGCAAGAAACAGATACTGTTCCCAAACCTTATACACCCACACGTGCAACGCCTGTGCAGTGAGTGCCAGTCCCAGTATATCACTGGGGATCTCAGTCTCCACCAGTTTGAAAGGGCAGCCTCCAGAAGTGCCTCCTGGGCTGCCTCCCTCCACACGCAAGGTGACATATTGTATCATGTACAGTGGCAAGGCTGGGCATGGAGGGTCTTTAGTGCTCAGAAGGGCACCTTCCAGCAGTGCCCTGTGCCTGTACACCACAGCTTGCTGTCTGAGAAGTCAAATGTGGTTTTAAAGGTAGTTTTGGAGCACACCTCAATATAAAATTTGGGCATATCTGTTATGAGTTCAGGCTGCCATGCTATTATAGCCTTGGTCATGCATGAGTGAAGGCTGATCTCTGTATTTGTATTAATAAATTATCCTCCTTGTCATCACAGTCATTAATCTTCTCTGTAATTCCTTGATAACCTTACAGACATTTTGTTTTAATCTAAGAGAACAGTCTATAATATCACCATTTTAATCTCCTGCATATATTTTAATCCATTAGTTGATGCCTGATAACAGAGCAGAAGAAAAAATGATTGGATCATCACAATTAGTGGGGAAAATGTCTCAGTGACATTTATATGAATTATTCAGTTTACTTCATAATCCACAAAGTTACAATCCTTTTATTATATGACAAAGCCAATGCATTAGAGACCATAAAAAGTATGAGTTATGTCTGAAATGTGAAGCTTTATGATTATCATTGCTTTCTATCAACACTTTTTTAAACCCATCCTGACTTTTTAAGATATCATAGTACTTAATCTTTCCCCATCTTTCACTCAGGAGAGTTACTTAAGTAGTAGGTTTTTATGTACTATAAAACAAATTTGCCAAAAGCAGGGTAAGCATTGGCTTTCCAGGTCAAACTTCAGCCTTCCTTGCATGCATATTTTTCATTCTTATCTGAGGATAGACAGGCTTATGTATCATTGCATAGCAGGGGAAGAGTTATTTATTCAATTGTTCGTAGGCTTGCAAGTATCAGAATGACCCAACACGCATTTACATTGCTATCACGGTGATAACACTGTGTAATATAGTGGATGTGGGATGCAATTTGACTGTAGTTTTATGTGCTTATGTGGCATACTAATGGCAAAATCTCTTGCTGAGGGATTTTGTTTTGATATATAAAAGATTAATTTGGGGAGACTTGTATATATGAGCACTAGGCTAAACTATAGCACTGTTGTATTCAATCCTCAACAGCAGGATCTGCATGAGGTTTTTATTCATTACATTTCTTACTGGCAGGAAAATAAATAAAAATTTGATACATAGTTAACATTTATTTTTAGTCATCATGTGGCTTAGCAGGTCTTCATCAACCATCTGAGCTCCCATAACTAGCGATGTACGTACTTTCTGTCTAATTAAAAAATTAAATGTGTTTGTTCAAGCTGTGTCTTCATCCTTGTGTCCATGTAGATGGCTGTGATTAACCATTTTGTTATTCTATTTTTAATGAAGGAATATTTGTTTCGCCGCCCACAATACCTTAAGCATGCTGCTTCTGTTTTCAGGTAAAAAGACTGAGTTTCATTTTCTAAAACATCGCAAGTCTTTATTTACTCCATTTGAAAAGGAGAAAACCAAAAAACTTCATCCTCTACCAATGTGGGAGAAACTCTGTTGTTGGTAGAGGGTTGTTATGGCCTTCCACTGTCAAAAGACATTTAGACACTGTGCATTTGTCATTGTAACCATCCCACAGGAGCAGATTGCCAGACTACATTGTTCTCACATTGAAACATGCAATAAAGAAGATGATGGTAGATATATACTCAGATACCTATAGATGTATATATCTAAGCACTAAAAGCATCATCATACAGCTAATTTAACTACTTTTTAGCTTAATATATATAAAAATGGTCTTTCTTGGTTTAGGATTTCATAACATCTTTATTTTTTTTGTTGCTGTCTTACAAATTTTCCTCTCTTGCGCTTTTCTCTGTTTTTACCATTCCTCCCCTGCACTGTCCACACCACTTACAAAGAAAGAGACTGCACAAAGCCCAGGTGGGAGTACTCGATAAGAGCACAACTCCTTCAGAAGCTGAAGTACCCTATCTGTGCCCCTTCATTCACAACCTTAAATCCAGTCACTTCTGCAAATAAACATGTCAGCCCTCCTGCAAACATATATAACTAAAACCAGTCATCAGGGTGAGGAAATGAATATCAGGCAAGCAGCTACAGTGGCAGACAGATTTCAGGTGGCAGAAGTCAAATATTCAAGGAAATTGCTCTTATAATGAAAAACTATTAAGAAATAACTGCTCACTGACTCACAGTTCCTAGACCCCCCGAGCACACCTGTAAAATGACTCCCTGTGCAACAAATCCTGTCCAGTAGAGATGCTGTGGTACATTTTCACTTGTAGTGGTTGAACACTTTTTCCTAGAGCTCTGTACCCTGTGGTTTCCTCACAGAAAATTACTCTTTCTGCAGTCCATCAAGCAGATAAAATGATTCGTAACAGCCCACATCGATGGCAGCTATTAAGACATTACTCATTTCTTTTTCTCTTCAATACTTCATACAGTAAATGGCACAGCTATTGACTTCATGCAGGCAGCAGTTTTAGGGAAATGGAGATGCTTCAAGATGTTTCCTTTCCAGTGGATTTTTCCTGACCATAGGAGGTTAGTCACAGATTGCTGAAGTACAGTACTCTGATATAAAAGCTACAAACATCAGATGACAAAATAAGCACCCTCAATGCAAGTAAATGACTAGATGACATACCACAAGTATATTTCACAGTGAGTTTCAGTTTCAATTTGTGTAAATGTTTGACTCCTGAGTTTCAAATGTATCCCTGCAGCTACACTCCCTGTTAATGGTTTTGTCTGAGCTGGCCAGAAACTGAAAGAGCCTGGCAAGAAGCAGGTAATAGGAAGACTGAGGCACTTTGCAGCTTATTTGGATAGAAGAAAAAGAGAAGCTCAGGGGATGTTGGGAATATCCTTAGATTTACAGGAGGTAAAGGAGATCAAAGAGAACAGTCAGTCAAAGGTTCAGGTTCTCCATAGCCTATTTCAATTTTAGGGCCAAAACTGTCCACATCCAGTATGCAGTCTTGAAGAAAGCAAGGAAATATCTGTCTTGATGCTTTTGCAATGCAAGCATGCCCATGTTTTCTCAGCAACAGGCTCTTCGTTTATCCAGTTTATTTCCAGTTTTCACAGTACTTGCAGCTGCTAACGATTATTGCAGATGCTGTAACAAATTGATAAACATTGTGGATGAAGCCCTCCAGTGGGAAAGTTCAGGTTGCTTGTCTTATTTATAGAAAATATATCTGTTGCCTATAGCAGCTGCATCCTTACACACTAATTGGATTCAGATTTTAATTGTACTGAGTCTCCTTAATTGTTAGTCAGATGGGGATAATCATAAATGCAAAAATATGGACGATCATATGGATATGCAGAATGTGTTTACATTTTCTTAGTGTCATGGACCTTATGCAGAAAAAAAATGTGGCACAGTGATTTAAAGGCCATTTCAAAACATGAGACCTTTTCTTCTGAACACTCACTGACTGAAGCAATAAAAAGCTAAAGCTATGCCAGGTTTTGATTATTCAGTAGGCATTGTTTTTGAATAAGAAGTCCTCTTGTTTGGATTTTGGCTTCTTGAACAAGAGTAGCCATGCACAGAAACCCAGTTTTGAACCTGGAGATGGTACAATGCTCTTTTCTTGACATTTCTCCCCTGCAGCAAATTGTAGCTTTCAAACACTTAGGTCAAGCTGCACTTCAGAATATAAACAGGTCTTTATCTCTAAACAAGTCAGTCACCCTTCTGCCAGCTTCTTAATTTCCTGTGGTAGTAAATGCCTTCCCATACAGGGTTCTTCCTGGCTGGTTTTCAATTAATCTCCTCCAGATACCCAACAGTTTGTGCAATGAAGAGAAAGAGTCCTTCAGTCATTACTGAGGAAAAGCACCCCATAAATAGAACAGCCAAGGTTTAGTCTGCTGAAAAAAAAAGAAGGCAGCCTTTAATCAATGTCAGGCATGGAAAGTACTCTGTTTGTTGGAAAAAGTCAAGGCACTGTAATCTTCTCACCCACCAAGAGGACAGAGAAAAATATCTGATTAACAGTGAACTGCAGTGTTGCAGGAAAATTTACTACAGGAAGGCAAGAAGAAGTGGAATGGACTGAACTGAAACCACAGGGGAAAATGGACTGAACTGAAACCACAAGGGAATGCTGATTTCCTGTGTGTTATTAGCGAAGTGGGAAGTAAACCCTCCCTTATAACCTTAAATCTTGGGTTGTGGGTTTGTTTTTTTTCTGAAGAAAATGTGATGATTTTAGAGTTCTAATCTGTATTTGTTGCTTGGGTTTGAGTTTCTATATTATTCTGAAGCATGAAATTTATTCACAGGGATAACTTTCTGTTCTTCAGAAGGAAAAAGAGAAAAGCAATTATTTAATTTCTTTTCATCTACCATGCTATGGCTATTTCTTGTTGTCCTTCCAGATACCCTCATATTCACCTCTTTTTTCTGCAAAACAAAGGTGAAAACATAGCCAGGCTTGTTTTGAGAAGGCTTGGCCTTCACAAGGGGAAAAATACACTCTACATGCCCAAGTTCACATGACAGGCCTCAATGGCATCTTTCACATGTTTTCTATTGCAATTCATAATTCTTCACATCTGAAGCAGGGCCACACACTTAATGAAATTAGGGAACAAACATATAGAGAAACAACTATGTGAGTCCCACAGGGATGCATTAGATTAACTTTTAGCTTGTTCTGTCCCTCATTCAACTAGATGCCTCTGCAGTCCACCCTTATGTAGGACTGTCCTTTGCATTTGCTCTATTTATACATCATGTACAACACAAAAAGTAAACGACCTTCTGAACAGGAGGGATTGATCAGAAATGTGTTGTCTTTCCTATCTGAGTTGTGATGTGGCTGATTCATGCAGAATGATCAAGGTCTCACTTGCTGATAGCAGTAAGCTGACCTTGCTTCTTCAGGGAAACTGCTTACAGAGATTTCTAAACACAGAGGAGAATTAGCAACTTTCTAGTCTAAGCTTGTCTGGAACTGCTGCAGCATCTAAAACCAGGCACCAGTTTCCCATAAATTCAGATTGATGTAGATTCCTCTTCTGTCCCTTTCTCAAAGCTCTGGGAACCTACCTCTCCCTCTAATGCAGTAGAGCAAAAGGCAGAGGGTTGGCATCCTACTTGGGCGCATATAGTTTGGCACATGTTTCTCACATCATGTGACCTGATACAGGGAATGTTTGAGGTTTTTTAAGCCCTAAGCTAGCTGTCCATCTTGCATAGCATAATCTGCAGACTTTCACTCTGTATTTCTACCTATAGATGGAAACTTATTTCCTAGGCAAAAGAACCCTGTTGTGCTTCAGCAAATTTCAGTTAAACTGAAATGTATCTTTCAGAAAGCCATCACATCATGATTTAAGGGTTGAGCAAGGAGGAATATTTTTCTTTCTGTTGGTATCTGTACTAAAGAGTTTCTACTTCTCATTTTTATTTTAGCTTTTAGCTACTGGATATTTTTACAACTTGTGTTCCTCTAAGGGCCTTTTAAAATTAGCTGTTCCTTGTACATGTTCACACAGATGTTGACTGAGGACACTTGTTCTGACAGACTAGGCCACCTCCATGTATTAGGTGGTGAGACGGTAGGTGAGTGTGTAGGAGGACAGAGAGACAGAGCTAGAAACGAGTTGGTACTAGCACGCTTTAAGGCCCCACACTCCTCCAGCCAGGCTTGATTGCCTCTCACTGGCTGCCCTCAGAGACCCAAGTCATGGACACAGATTTCCAGAGGTCAGAAGTAATGTGCATGCCTGTGGATTTCCAATACACTTTTTAGCCTTCAGTGCAAGATACTCTTGCATTAACAAAGAACAAGCTGTCACAGGCTATTTAAGTTTTGTGAATTTAAAGCAAAAGGAATGCAAAAAAAAGAGGTCAGAAACACCGTGTGCTCCAGACTTGAGCCTGTGGCTTTGTTCAGGTAAACTTCCATAGATGTAATGTGGAAGATAGGCCTGAGCCTTAGAAAACTTAGATCCAGAAGTAATATGTTCATTAAAATCAGCTTTGATTTGACTGGGGCTCCTCTATTTTAATGCTGATCCATCTTACCTGTCTTCAGAATGTAATAAATTGCAGCAAGATTTCCTTGCCACCAGCTTCGAACCTAATAGTCAAGATTGGTTGAGCCAGTGAATAATTTACTTGATGAATTTCATGCTGATTTTGAAAGATTTATCTTTGAAGGTTGTTTTTCACTTCCGTATAGCTCTGCTAGATAAGTGCTAGAGGAGTTCCTGACAAATTTCTTGTGAGTAAAAGCAATTACTGTTAGCAAACAGCCTTCAAAGAAACGTATGTTTATCCATTTTAGTCCTGCCTGTGTCATACACCTAAAATTGTAATGTATTTTCACTGGAGAAGAACCTACACTGTTAAGTCAGTCAGTGGACTGTAACAGGACGGTGCCAGCCAAGAAAATGTTTTTTTGTGAAAAGTGGACACCTCCAGCTCTTCTGAAGACAATTGGCTTGGCTGTTTGAGACACATGTACTAAATGAAAATGCCAGTGTGAATAGTTTAAAAATGATTCCTCCTTCTATGGAATCATCCATTTGAATCTTACATTAATGGTTCTAAAACCTATCTTAACAAAGCAGATATCTCAGAGAATTATTGTGTGCTTCCATCTGACTGCATGAAAAGTAATGCGTCCATGGAGAGAAACTTAGTGTCTCGATCTCCACTGAATCAGGTCAGTGTTTCCATCCTCCTAGCAAAACAGATGGTTTCCACAGCAGAGGATTATTTTGGGTGGTGGTGAAGAATAGAACTGTAAACATCTAAAGTTTTCATCAACACTGAGAAGATTTCCCACCCAGGAACAGCAGTGTGGTAAAGACGGAAAACACTCTATTTTGTTCCCATTGATGTGTCATCACCCACATGTCCTCTTACTTCATTTATTTCAGTTCTAGAATAAAAACAAGTAGTGGGATTTCCAAGGCAATCATTATTGGGTTTTTTATCCTGCGTGTCTACCTCATAGTGTGTGTAGATTATATTTTCTCTTATCCTTTCATTTCTCTTCTGATTATTCGTCTCATAAATTGCTGCAGTTCTCCTTTCTCCTTTGCTAATCCACAATTACTTATCTACTTAGAGACAGCATGACTGACTCAACAGATAGTGCCGTCCCTCCTGGGAATATGTGCAGAACATGTGCAACAAGCCTAATGTGCCCAAAATTACAAATCTGCATACATATTATCATTGTCAGGTGAGGAATCAGAGACTATAGAGACTCTTTTGGATGAGATATGTGCCCTGCTTTACTAAACATGTGCAGCAAATGGAGTGAGGAATGCAAAAGCCTACTGAAAGGATGGTCAGGTGTGTGCAGAGACAGACATGCCTGGGAAATACTGACTGAAACTTCTGTGCCAAGAACTAGAGGCACATTGGTGTCTAAAATGGGACTTCTTTACCTAAATCTACATAGATACCCCACTCTAGAGTCTTACCACAAATCCTGTACCAATGTCATGGCAAACAATGGAACAGAATTCAGATTTTCTGGAGTCTAGGCCAGGTAATTTGCCCATATTTTTTATCGACATCATTTTCTTCCTGGACACTTTAAGTTTGGTTTTGTTCACACAGTGACAGGGATCCTTTGCTTCATGTTTTCATTTCAAGATTAAAACCATTCATTTATGCCTATACATTAATTTAATCCAGAACTGACTGATGCTTAATCTGCAAATTTAGTGCAGCCTTTCCTCATATCCTAATGACTTCCTCACTTCTGGAAAGGAATAATTTTTCTTTTAAGAATCTGTACGAATTAATACAAACAGTGTTCCTAATTGCTTCAGCAGCCAACAACAACATGACGATATCATGTTGTGTCAAGAAACAAGAGAGCAATTCCTGAGAAAATCTTTTTTCCAATTCAAGTAGGTACTTGGCTAATTTTTTTCCCGTGTCTGCTCTCATTTCTTTTAGCAGAACAGGTAATACCAAGCTTGTTACAAGACCCTTCAGCTTCTCAGGAGAAGTACTGTGAAGATATCGACACTGGCATTGTTTGCTTTCACCTAGAGAAAACGATGTTCTCAGCATTTTTTCCCTAATAAATGGATTGCTTTCCTATCTGGGATCCTCCATTCTCCCTCATTTTAACTCAGTTAAAAATGTAGCACCTTTCATGAGGCTACATGGAATAGCCAAACATTGCCAAGTGTAGGATTTAGGAACTTAATGCTGCTCCCATGAAGGCCTTAAACGTGGCTTCCACGGCGGCTGGTCATGGCTTTTGTGAAAACATTGCCTTTGGGTTATCTTTAATCTGAGACAGTAGCTGACTTCTGAAAGAATACGGCTATATTTGTGGAAGGAATATGCCAGTAATCTGCCACTCTTCCACTATGCTATACTGTGGTAGAATCACATTTCCATAGCTCTTGCATCCAGATAAACAGACAAGACAATGTAAGCTATGAATTGGTGCTAAGCCGGTGCTCAAGTGCTGGTATATCTTATTTTGATTTGTGAAAGTGGAAGACTAAGACACTGCTATGGATAATAAGTTTCCCCCAGACTTTTCAAGCCAATCTATTTTCAAGAAGCTAATTAAAAGTTTCAATGAGCAGTCATGTAAGAAATCTCCTGAAAGCTAAAGTTATGTTCTTTAGCCCTGGAGCACAGACAATATAATGTGACTCTGTGACCAATCACAATCCTGCAGTGCATCCTGAATGTCTCATTTTAAAATAAATTCACAATAGAAACAAAATTTAATTCCATACACATCCAGACACATTATTCCAATATGAAATTGAATATGCAGATACTGTACCAAAAGAAGAACACAAAATTAACTGGTATAACTATCCTTCACTATTCATTCTTTTCCCACACATTGCAAACTCTGAAGTGAAGTAAGACTGAAGCACAAGCTCCTCTTAACATTCCCTAACAACAAGACTATCCTTATTTTTTCCTATATGGTAAAAATAATTTCATTAACTACTTATTCCTACCCATAGAAGAGTAAGGAAAATTCTTCAGGGATTTTAGGCTAGTCTAAAAGAAGATAAAAGAAAAACTTCTTGATCTAGGGATTATTTTGTAATAATGTGGCTAAGACAAAGTCTCTTCTAGGAAGTGTTTTACCGCTTTCTGCAAGGAGTCTATTTTCAGTGGAAGGAAATGAGTGCAGATGAAGTAGCACTGCCAGCGCTACAACTAAATGAATTTAATTCTCTTTGACCCTAGTGATACCACTCCTTCATTTGATAGTCTGCAGATTAAAACAAATGTGCAAAAGAGCAACAGAATCAATGAAGTCAGATTTCCTACAGAATTGTGTGCTACATGCCCTCTTCCTCCACTGCCACTACTGTTTCAAGTAATAATTCCTTTTATCTCTGAGTCCTTACTGTACTGCTTCAGTGACTGTCACGGTTTAAGCCCAGTTGGTAACTCAGAACCACGCAGCCGGTCGCTCACTCCACCTCCCTCCTTTTCCTCCCCGTGCTCCTGGAGGGATGAGAAGGAGAATCGAAAGAATGTAACTCCCATGGGTTGAAATAAGAGCAGTCCAGTAACTAAGGTATAACACAAACCCACTGCTGCTACCACCAATAATAATAATCATAAAAAAAATAACAAGGGAAGAGAATACAACCGCTCACCACCCCATTGACCGACACCCCAGCCCGACCCCCGGCAGTGCACTAGCCCTTCCGGGTAACTGCCAGTTCACATCCTGGGCATGACGTGCTGTGGTATGGAATACCTCCTTGGCCAATCCGGGTCAGATGTCCTGTCTCTGCTTCCTCCTGGCTTCCCCTCCTCCTTGGCAGAGCATGAGGCTCAGAAAGTCCTTGCTCAGACTAAATATTTGAGCAGTAACTAAAAAAATCAGTGTTATCAGTGCTGTTCCCAGGCCAAGAGTCAAAAACACAGCACTGCACCAGCTACTAAGAAAGAGAAAAAATGACTGCTACTGCTGAACCCAGGACATTATCCACCCCTCATTCCATACCATGGCACGTCATGCTCAGATCCCACATTTTCAATATACCATCACTCTCATCTCATATATATACATCTACTCAGAGAAAGAGAGAGAGAGAGATCATTCTTTAGTGCATGGACCAGTCTCTATGAAGCTGCTGAGTCCATCCAGTCCATGATGTTGGGCTCCATCTCTTGTAACAGTCTTTCAGAGCAGGAGAGGCTGTGTGCAGTGTTCACACTCATGAACAACCTGGGCAATAGCGTCCATTGCTAAGTCCACCCCTTGATCATGAGTCCATCTGTATGTTGCATCTCTGCCCCGACGGCCTGAGGTGTCATGGGCCCACCAGGCTCAAAATAATTCACCCTCCCCGCCAGCAGTTTCTGCAACTTGTCGCTGGGGACTCCATACAGCTGCTTTCCATCTCCAAAGCTTCCAAAGCACTGGAGGGGCCCAGTGTACTAGGTACTGGCCCATACTGTCCCACACACCCTGCCACTCATGACTGTCCAGCCTCAGGGAAAATCTCTTGGTCCTCCTATATCATCGTCTAACCCTAAACAAGACCCAAACCCGACTCTGCTTAACCTTTGAGATCAGACAAAATGGTCGTGAGTAAAACACACTCTGTATGTGTGCCAACATGCTGATCCTCATCACAATCAGCAGGCAGATCCCAAGGGTACCCAAAGGCCATTCAAACCCCCCAGAACTCTCAAATGACGCTGCTGTGCTTGTCACTGGGGCTGGTGTAGCTGCTGTGCTTGTCCCTGGGGCTGGTGTAGCTGCTGTGCTTGCCGGGTCTCTCACCACCAGCTTCGCTTTTTCTGAGTTCAGATCTTCCTCCTCTGCCTTGCTGGTGAATGCTGCGCGGTCTCCTGCGTCCTCCTGGGGCTCGGGCTCGCTTGGCTCGGCGGGCGCTTGCTGGGGGGTGCTCTCGGCCGCCGAGGGGCTGGGCTCGGTCGCAGGGTTCGGCTCCTCCGCCGCGGCCTCCGCCGCCTCCTCCCGCTGCGCGGCAGCCGCCTCCTTCCCTTCCTCGACCGCCACGACCTCCTCCATCGGCAGCCGCTCTTTCCCGGCTTCCGGCCCCGTTCCTGCCGCCGCTTGGTCTCTGGGGCCGCTCTCCCGAGCAGCTTCGGCCGCCACCGCCTCCCGGAACCGCTCCCCCTCGGCTCCCCGAAGCCTCACAAAGACGGAGGCGAGGACGAGGGCCAGGACGGTGAAGAGCGGGACGGCCGGGTACAAGTCCACGGCCACGTCCATCTCACCCTGCTGCCGGAGCCCGCCCGTATTACAAGTCATTGACATAATGTACAATTGAAACAAGAACCTTAGCCCAAGGCCCCCAGCCGATAACCACTAACACAGCAAATACTGGCTCTAAGTAAGATACAACATGCTGAAACTGTGAGATCAAAAGAAAAAACTTTGAGAGCCAATAAATCAGCATTGTGACAAGTGAACTATTAATCCCAAAACAGTAAATGCTTATCACAAACACATTAGACAAACTTCAGTGAGATCTGTCATTATCTCAACCCTTCGTGCCCCACATTGGGTGCCAAAAAAGAACTGTTGTGGTTTAAACCCAATCAGCCATAAATCAGAACCACGTAGCTTGCTCTCTCACTCCCCCCCTTAGTCCCCCCCAGCTCCCAGAGGGATGGAGGGGAGAATCGAAAAGAATACAACTCCCATGGTTTGAGATCAGAACAGTTTAGTAACTAAGGTATAACAAAAATCACTACTGCTACCACCAATAATAATAATAATAATAATGATAAAGGAAATAACAAGGGAAGAGAATACAACTGCTCACCACCCCATTGACCGACACCCCAGCCCGACCCCCGGCAGTGCACTAGCCGTTCTGGGTAACTGCCAGTTCACATCCTGGGCATGACGTGCTGTGGTATGGAGTACCTCCTTGGCTAGTCTGGGTCAGGTGTCCTCTCTCTGCTTCCTCCTGGCTTCCCCTCCTCCCTGGCAGAGCATGAGGCTCAGAAAGTCCTTGGTCAGACTAAACATTTG